>PVIY010008353.1:0-77420 GCA_004026745.1 Myrmecophaga tridactyla | reverse complement strand
GGTTTAAGGTGATATATGTATGGGTGCCAAGTTGACAAGGGGTGGACTGTCATGGTTAGGGACACGTGTCAACTTGGCCAAGTTGTGGTACCTGTTTATCTGATTGGGCAAGCGCTGGTCTGTCTGTTGCAATGAGGACATTTCATAGGATTAGGTCATGATCACATCAGCTGCATCCACAGCTGATTCCATTTGTAATTGGCCAAAGGGGAGTGTCTTCTGCAATTAGTGATGCTAAATCTAATCATGGGAAGCCTTTTAAGGAGAACTCAGAGGAGACAGGCCCCATTCCTGCTTCGGCTGGTGAGCCTCTCCTGTGGAGTTCATCCAGACCCTCCATTGCAGTCGTCAGCTTCGCAGTCTGCCCTGTGGATTTTGGACTCTGTGTTCCTGTGGTCACGTGAGACACTTTTATAAATTTTATATTTGCAAGTGTTCCCTGTTGATTCTGTTTCTCTAGAGAACCCTAACTAATACAGAAATGAACAGAACCTGGGGACCTAAAAGAGAATATGAAATGATCTAAAATATGCATAACAGTCTCAGAAATGGAGGAGAGACAGAATAGGACATAAAAATATTTAAAGAAATATTGGCTGAAAATTTCCAATTTTTTTTTTAAATAAAGAAACAGCATCCCACAGATCCAGGAAATTGAGCCAATCTCAAGCAAGGTAAATACAAAAAGTATCACATAAAGATGGAACATAGTCAAACTAATGAAAATCAAGAATTTAAAAAATTCCTAAATACAGCCAGAACAATAAGCATGCATTACCAGTGGTGTGCTGGAGTTGGCTTCTGCTTACTCGTGAGAACTGATTATATATAACTTTCCCTAACTGTGTGTTTAGTAATGTGATGTAGGCAACTCAAAATTGGCCATGGTTGGGTTATTTATACCATGGAAATTGTTAAACACTACTTATCACTGCTGGTTTTCCCTCCAGAGAGCCAGTTGTTAAACATTTACCAGCTCACTGCTGCACATTACAAGCAGGAGAACAACAATAAAAATTATGGATGATTTATCATCAGAAACTGTGGCAACCAGAAGAAAATATAATTCATCTTTAAAATGCTAAAAAGCTGTCAATCAAAAATTTTATATTCAATGATAACTATAACTTTAAAAAATGAAGCAGTGTACAGACATTTTCAGATATGAAAGATGAGAGACTTTGTCATTGGCTGAACTGTACTACAATACATACAATTGGGAGTTCATTAGATTGAAGGGAAATTTGGATTTGGGAAGGAAAGAAGTGACCTGAAAATAGTAAATATGTGAGTAAATATAAAATATCCTTATTTCTTTATCTTAAATTCTTTAAAAGTAGTAGATTGTTTAAAGCACAATAAATCAGTTGAGTGTAACATTTATAGCATGTAGAGGTAAAGTACATGGTAACTATTGTGCAAAGGATAAGAGTCTAAATGGAAATACAGTGTTATAATCTTAAATTATATGAAGTGGGTAATATTAATTCAAGGTGGACTATGATTAGTTAGAGGTGCAAATTATAGTCCCTTTAGAGAAATCACTAAAATATATAAAAATATATAAAGAACTACAAAAAAAAACTCCAAACAAAAGTTGATAGAATAGACTACTAAAAGAATATCTGACTTAGTTAAAAGAACTCAAAAGGAGGAGCAAAGGAAGAAAGAACAGAATGCATGTATAAAATACAGATAGAAAAATGGTAAATGTAACAAAATAACACCAATGGTACACTAAATATAAATGGAGTAAACACTCCAATTTAAAGACAGTGATTATCAGACTGAATAAAAGCAAGACCCAACTATATACTACTTACAAGAGATGCATTTCAAGTATAATGGTATAAGCAGATTGAAAACAAAAGGGTACAAAGAGATATGCTGTTCAAATATAAACAAAAATTTGGGTAATTATATTCATTTAAGACAAAATAGATTTCAAGTAAAAGAGTACTGACAGGGAAACAGAGTAATTTCATAATGATAAAAATCAACTCACAAAAAAAGACGTAACAATTTTAAATGTTTATGAACCTAATTACACAGATTCAAAATGCTTGAAGCAAAACTTACAGAAGTAAAGGGCCAACATGTCATTTATCAGTCCAGGGTTGTGCTTAAGTCCCCTTGACCTGTTAATTTTTCACCCTTTACCATTAGATGTGTGTCTTCTAGAATGCTTTCACGGTGCAGGGAATTCATGATGGTGCCATGCATTCAAACAGGAACTAGTAGCTCAGAGGTGCTCTCTTTTGTCACTCCTGAGAGGGTGTAGCCTTGGACATGATACAGTCTTTTAGACTTCCAGAGATGAGAGCAATTTTGTTTTTCAAAGCTGGATTCCTAGGAGTTATTATTCAGCCAGTATTTGGTCAAAGGTTGCAAGTAAGCCCCTTGATCTAGCAGTGACTTTTGCTAATGACCTGGATGTGACTTGGGGTATACTTTCGAGTCTGTCCATGCCCTGTCTGATTGTTCCTATGTGGGTACAACCTAGTGTTTGTACATAGCCTTTTTGATCCCCAAAGTTAACTGTGATCCCAGGAGAATTCTTGTCTGTTGCCTTTCCTTGTTTTCTCTTCTAGATTTCTGTTTTGCTTGTTTTGTGGAACTAGCATCCTTCTCTTAATTGCTTTCCACCATGATATCCACTATTTTCCACAATGTCCTTAGTCGTGGAGTTCTTTACATTCTGTTCCAAACAAAGACCCCTCAGGATGAGCTCTGGAAGTTGCACTCTGTATGGCCTATCTCCCCCCTTTAGGTAGAACTTCAGTTCCATTGTACTATTGCAGTGGGTGGGACAGTGAACCACCTCCCCTGGAGTGACACTTCTGCAGACATTGGAGAGGGGAAGGGTAGGTAGGTCCTGCTATAGTTTCCCCTCCGAACATGGAATTTCTGGCCTACAAGGAAGCTGGGGAGGGGAGAGAAGGGGAGCATCAAGCTCCAGTAACTAATTGGCCTCCTGATTGGTATAGAGCTTCTGTCCTAGGGATAGAGGCTGGATGAAGGATTGGAGCCCCTGTTCTCTTGGCCATCCTACCTAGAATAGAACTTTTGCAACACAGAGCTGGGATACAGTTGAGAAGTATTTGTAGCTTGCTCCTGTCAGGGTGGAATCAAAGCCTTTGCTAAAGAGCAAAAGGGGAGAAGGAGCCCTGTTTCCTTGTCTGCACCAGCCCAGAGTATAGCTTCCCTCACATTGAGTTGGGAAAGAGGGTATGGGAGCAGCCCATGGCTCAAATACATTAGACTCATTGTTCTTACTGAGATAGAGCAGATTTTTTAAAAATAAATGTTCCTCCATGTGCTGGATGCCCTTAGGTCAATTTAATTTTTAAAAAAACATTTTTCACCAGTTAAATGGTTGTTTCACTGGAAGGATGGCCTGCCAGACTCTCCACAGAGGCATTGCAGAACTTGTTCAGATGTGAAATTTCTATGTGGAAAAATTATGAATAACTTTATACCAATCATTTCATCAACTTAGTGAAATGATACATTCCTTCAAAAGCACAACTTGCCAAAACAATCACAAGAAGAAAAATAATTGTATCTTTTTCCATCAGATATTATAATTGATATAAGATGCTACAGCTTACAGCATACATTAGAGTGCCTGTTAATAAACATTAGGGGGAAGGTAGGTGGAAAAGAGGCAGTATTTTGTATTTAGTTGGATGCTTTATTTAGTTGTCAGTGGAACAATTTAGTCATAGGTAAATTGGGAAGATTAAGTTGGAAAGATTTGGAAAATACAGAGTATAATTTCTAAAATCACCAAAATACTTAGTCACTCTTTTTGTTTGGCAATATATATTAAAAAATTTATTAAACAGGAATCATATACATATTTTACAAATGCTAAATCATTTGAAAACCAAAGCTAAAACTTGTCATTTTGTTATCATACTTCTTAAAATGGATTAGAGAAGTGGTTCTAGGAGATCCGCTTTCTGTTTTTGCTGTTACCACTACCCTTGAAATCACCAATTTCAGAACTTTCTGATTTGTAAAATTAGTTATGGAGTATAAGTTTACTTGGTTCTTTGTTGTAGCAAGGTTTCTGGAGTCCTCTCCTCTGGAGAGTAGAGGGTATAGGTGAAAAGGGTCATGTTCTAAAAAGGGCTGATAATACATATACAGTTTACAATAAATTGCTTGCCCTTTTTAGACAATTTCTACTCATGAAAAATGTAGATAATTGCTATAATTTTACATTTAAGTATGCCTAAAAGTTCCAAATACTCCTACAATTAGGTAGGGAACTGAAGCAATTTTACAAACACCCAAGCATTTGGAAATCTATACCACACTTTGGGTGAGGAGATACCACCAGAGAGGAATTAGCTGAGGAGAGTATCCTGTAGGTACCTAACAGCTGCTCTTTCTAAGACTAGCAAACTGCATCATTAAGGATGATAGATGACAACTTTGAAGGACGCGAGGTGAATTTGGCAGGTTATCTTGGAATATGGTAATGGAATGTTGTAATAGCACTTGGATTGGCTTCAGTAACTCCTTGTGCAGACATTTCTGATGTACATAAATTTGATAGTGTCAAATTATTGAGTTCCATCTCCAAGAAAGAGTGATATTGAAAATCTTCTTGGCTTTTATTGGCAGTAATGGGGACTTGAGAAGGGTCAGTAAATAAACTTATCAAAAATTTCCCTAAGGAACACCACTAATATTTGGGATTGTTTGTAAGCCTCTCCTTTGTAAGCTTTTAATAAAAACTCCTATTACAATCTTTTTTTTTTACAAGCAAACTTCTGAAAAGGTCACAGTAACTGACATTTTTATTTATTAATCAGTATACTGAGCTCTGTTGAATCTGCTTCTGATAACTGTAGATAACTCTTTGTTTCAGCTTTATGTCATCACAGTATATGATTGATGTGTCATCAAATACACACTCTGCCCTAGTTTCCTTATCTATAAAATGGGGCTGATAATAATACCTAATCCAAAGGGATCTTGCAAGTATCAAATAAATTTAATGGACGATAAATATATAATAAGCTTTCAATATTTTAGATGTTATTATTGCCCTATAAGTTGATTTAAAAGTCAAGCCCAAACTCCAGATTCCACTTTATATGACACTACAAACTTCTTTTTCAGCAAACAATGGCTGATAATCAAAACTGTTTGAGTTCATTTGTTTGCTAGTGACAAATCCATTTAGCCGTGCAACACTTGGCCCCTGTTTTTCCTTCTTCCTGCAGAATAAAATGCAAGTTCTTGTCCCAGGTATTACTCAAATTTAAGGTTTACCATGTATTCTCCTGGTATAGAGTTCCCTAATTCAAATATGCAACAATTTTTCATTACATAGCATTTTTTCCCTCTGCAATGTCTGGCATTCTAAATAGCATCACTATCTTTCATAGATGTTTTCAGGTCCTTCACACATTCATTCTTTCTTTCATCAAATAAACATTTGATGAGTACTTCTTATGTGCTACTTAATGTCCTACACTTTAAAGTAAAGAAATAGATGTAGACTGGGGTTGCTCGAGGACTGTGGGAATACAGGAAATCAATACAATTTTATGGGGAAATTTTCACAGCAGGTCATGAAGCCCCAGAGTAGGAGTTCAAGTGAGAATTTCTGAAGGATGTTATACTTGAGCTAAGTCAAGTGGCTAAGACAAGTGGCTGTTAGTGAAGGGGAGGAGGAGGACAGTCTAAGAAGAGATAATGTTGCTTCTGAAGGTCTGGAAGTAAGTGAGAGGGGCAAATGTTGAGACAAGGAAACGGTAGCCTGGCTTGTAAGGTTGGAGGGAAAAAGTAAGAAATGATGATGGGAAAAAGTGGGCAAGATTGATTTATATAAATTAATTTGAGAACATTATCACATGGTACATGATTTAGCGCTCAATTGCTTGCAAAAGAGGGTGATGTTCAAGGAGTTGAGGGTAGGGGGTGGTTCAGGGATGGGGAAGGTTTCTAAGAGTCTATGGACAAGCGGAGGATGCCTGAGTTATGTGCCAAGACCTGGGAGTCTGGACGCTCAAAATGGGTCTCCTCTCTGGGAGAAGGATCATAGTAGGTCACCATCTCCCACATCAGGGCGGGCCATGTGGCGGCCCCAGGAACGGGGGTGCCTCTCACCCAGCACCCTGGAGCTGTCCCCCTTGCTGCCCCTCCTCACTGCCCTTTGTGAAGGCAGCTTGCAGTGATCATGCTTTACTCCTTTCCATGCAGGGGCAAAACTGGATAGATACAGGTGCCATGTTTTACTGGTGCCTTTTTTTTTTCTTTTTTGTATGTGAGAGTTCTTTTGTCCCTTATACAATGAGAAAGGAAAAACTTGAGGGAAAAATAACTGTCAATAGAATTAGTGTCAGTTCAACCATTCTCAGTTCAGGCCTTACTTCTGCATCTTACAAAATTTTATTTGAAGCTCATAGTAGCTTTTCTTTTAATCTACCAGAATAACGAAAATAAGATTTCGATACTGTACACAGAAATTTTAATTCAATAAATTTCCTAGGGCTAGCCATTATGGGATAAGAAATTTTCTTTTATATTTAAGACTTCAATGAGTGATAAATGTATTTAGGGTCAAATAGAGTGTCACCAACCACTCTGACCAATCCTTGCTCACTTAATCCCAAATGATTAGTTTAAAGAACCCAAGAAGTATCTTACCTCTTAAGTTGTTGTCACAAAACCTTAATGTTCCTTTCAAATGAAAACATACCTTACAGGCCTGGTAACTGACCTATTTGATTCCAACATAGATCATAATAATTTGACGGTGTCACTTATTTTAGAGTCTGATTGCCTTCTTTGCCTCTGGGTGCAAGAGAAAAAGAAATTTGTGACTGAAAGGGTTAAGTGGATTTTATTATAATGGGCTTCTATTTCATTTCCCTCCCTTCAGCTCCTTCACAAAATGTTAATGTAATTGTGATACTATCACTTTGATGACAATATGACAAGACAGACAAATTTGATTTTATTCTCCACAGAGCAAAGCATATGCTGGTTGGGAGGCTTTGACAGAGAGAAGGACATAAAACAAATGGAGTTCATGAATATACAATTTTTATTGTACACAGTAGTGACATCCAAACTTCAGAGAATAGGTGGGTGAGACTGAGGCTTTACTATTGAGATTAATGGGTATGTAAAAAGGTGCCAACAGAGAGTACTACAGTTTATGTTAAAAACGTCGATGTGGATAAGAATAATTTTCTTCTCAAGATGAATGATACGTTTAATAGTTGTGAGACATTTGTGCCCAGTAGCAGTTCCTCAAAAGTAATTTTTTGTTGTTATTGTAAATTGTATAATCTTAACTGCAATTATGGTCCTGCTTAGGTAAAGGTCAAGTTAGCACAGTGGATGGTAATAAAGCAGAAAGGAAATTGGGATACGGATTCCCATGCTGATAACCTTAAAAATGATTTGAAGCAAGATGATTTTTTGGTAACTCTATTTCTAGTTTAATATAATATGGCAAGTAAAGACAGCACACATTAACAGAACACAAATTAGATTTCTCCAAGTAAACATGCATCTTCTAAAGGAGTGGGGCTGTTGGAGAAAGGACAGTTTGAAGGTGAAGGACACTACGTGAACAGGGGAGGCTCATTTTTAAGAAAATCAGAATGAGGAGTATTCAGTCATTGTTTTCGCTGAGGTTAAGTGGCTATTTTTTAATTTGGCTTATGAAATACAAAAACCTATGTGATTCCTAGTTTTTGCTTGAAAAAGCTTACCCTGGCATTAAATGAGATTCAACCCACCTTGTTTTAAGCTGGGATGAAAATGATTATCTGGATATCCTGGCTGCTAAACCTGGCTGTTAACGATCTTCATATCATAATAAGTTAAAACAGTTCAATCCGGGTCCAATTTGAATCTCCGAGTTTATTCTTTAGTTTATGAAGTAGAGTAAATGTCAAGATCATAATACAAAATGCAAAGGCAGTTTGTCAAACATTAACGATTTTTAAAGAGAATATATTTCCTAAAATTAAGGACTTGTGGAAAAAATGCTTAAAATTAATCAAAGTAGCATATCTCAAGATGCAGAAAACCTTATGATCCCATTATATAATTCCCTTCTACTCAAGCTTCTATATGCTTCTGGTCAACAGGAAAACTTTCAAAGATAAAATGTTAAAGGCAAAGGGTTACATAGATTAACTGTGATATTTGAGGTCTTTTAAGATCATGGCATATAACCATTGAGCATCTCCCCTGTAGTAGACATATTCTTTTGGCCCAGCATCTTTTTATTTTTTATTGTATAATATAACATACATACAGAGCAAAGAAAGAAAAAAGCGGTAGTTTTGAAAGCACTCTTCAACAAGTAGCTACAGGACAGATCCCAGAGTCTGTCATGGACTACCATGTGATCCTCTCATATTTTTCTTTCTAGCTGCTCCAGAACATAGGAATCTAGAGGGCTTGAATACTTTATCATCACAATTGACTTTTTTTTCCTTCTTTTTTGGTGAAAAATAACATATATACAAAAAAGCTATAAATTTCAAAGCACAGCACCACAATTAGTTGTAGAACATATTTCAGACTTTGACATGGGTTACAATTCCACAATTTTAGGTTTTTACTTCTAACTGCTCTAAAATGCTGGAGACTAAAGGAGATATGGATTTAATGATTCAGCATTCATATTCATTTGTTAAACCCTAACCTCTCTGTATAACTCCACCATCACCTTTGGTCTTCCATCCTTCTCTTAGGGGTGTTTAGGTGATGGCCATTCTAACTTTTTCATGTTGGAAGGGTCTGTCACTCATATGGGGCAGGGAGATGGAGCTCCCTGCTGTTCTGGAGAGGTGGCCCAGCATCTTTTTGAGAGAATGCCCCTCCTAGAGTCAGGCGGGGCTGGACTCCACTCCCAGGTCTTGAGAGTGGAATTAGAACCCCGCCTACCCTACCTGTGCTGTCCGTGAATCGCTCTCAGGAGCGCTCGGGACAGAAGTGCTGGCATTTGGTCTGACGGTGGCAGGGGATGCTGGCACCACAGTGGAAAGCTTGCCTGAGAGTAATCTCGACACCGGAGGCAGAAGACCCGAGAGGAGGGAAGAGCAAACGTGAGCGCATATGCCCGGGGTCTGGCAGTGCCTACCTGACGCGGAGTGTCCCGAGGACCCGGGCCCTCACGTTCCTCTCTCGGTGCAGCAAGATTGAGCTCCATCTCCCGCCCTTGTCAATGAAAGGACCCTGACTAAGATATTCTCTAAAGCCCATTTCCGCGAGCACCCCTGATGTCCGCAAGGCAAACTAAAGAATGAGGCTGAAAATGAGAAGAGCAGTGTCAGCCCTGCCTTTGTAATCGATTTGCTCTTTCTTTGGTGAAAAATTCACTTATCAGGCAGGCCACGGTGGCTCAGAGGCAGAGTTCTCGCGCACCACGCTGGAGACCCGGGTTCGGTTCCCAGTACTGCCCATGCGGGGAAGGAAAAAAAATTCACTTACCATTGTTATCCAGTTCTTTTCACAAAAGAACCCTTGGTACCCCATGTCGTACAAGATGTTGTCTATTGAACCAGCCAATCATAACTATGCCATTTTCCTATATCTAAATCATTTAATACAGTTACATTTAGTAACCATAGTCTTGTATTAATTGAGAGAACAGTTTTTTTATTCTAAGTCGATATAATTCCAGCCATGAGCAAAGTTGATGTTTTAGTTGACCTGTGCTGCCTCACAATGAGCCAGGCACATAAACAATTTCCATTCGGGTTTTCAAACTAATGGAAACATCTCATGGACCCTTTTACTGTCTTCAAGGGGGCCTTTGGAAACTACCGTCTTGAATCAGCTTATAGGTTCCTGGTCACATTTTCAGAAATCTTCAGGTTGGATTATTTTAGGAATGAACCATTTACAGAGAAATAACAATAAATGTAGTTCTGTTACCTATTTTAATTTTACACAAGTTAATTTCAATTAAAAAACATGTTTTTTTGCATGATATAAAAATAGTCGTGGCGCTATTCTACACCATTTAGAGGCAAGATGGTCTAGTCTAGTGATTGAGGAGGTAGATTCTGAAGCCAGATTGGGTTTGCATTTTGATTCTTGCCTTTTGCCAGATGCCTGATCTCAAGCAAGAAACTTAATGACATGTTTTTATTCTTAGTCTTCTTGTTTGTAAATGGGGAAAGGGATAGCTCTGTTGTGGGGGAATCAAGGAGTTAATATATGCAAAGTGCTAAGAAAAGTGCCCTACCTTTACCAGGTACCTCGCATTTGCCTACTGTCAGTAGCTTTCAGCTAGGCTGCCCAATAGCAATGCCGGGGGAACTTAAAAAATCTCCATCTCTGATCTGCACCCCTGAACCAATAAAAAGTGGAATCATCAGGAGGCAGGCCTCAGTTGTCAGGATTTTATAAAACTCCTTAGAGAGCATTCGTTCTCAACCCTGGCCACAAATTAGCATCATCTGGAGTAATCTTTAAGCAACTGATACTAGGACTCCACTTCTGGAAATTAATCTGGGATGAAACCGGAAATTGATGTTCTTAAAAAGTTTCAAGTGAATAAAATCTGCAGTCAGGTCTGAGACCCTTAGGTTGTGACACTAATTACTAGAGGGATGAACAGGATGAATTACTAGAGGAAGAACAGTTCTCAGAATTGGAAGAATGGGGCTTCCCAATTGATTTTCAAAGCACACCTCAGGCATGGACCAAGCATTTGAGACTGAGCAAGTAGAACTAGGTCACATGATCAGAGCCAGATTAGAAAATAGAAAGAAATGTAAGGGAAGAAATAAACTCGCAAACAGTTGAGGGAAACGAATAACCATGAGAGGAAGGTGCTTTCAAGGAAAAGTAAGATGGACAGTGTGGGTGGAACTGACAAAATTAGACAGGGGTTAGATCTGTTGGAGTCTTGCAGGCCATGCTATGGACTCACTGTGCATTGGAAGAATACAGAGAGCTGTTACAATAGTAAATATGGAAAGCTATGACCACCTCCTAGCACCACTACCCCCCTCACCTGGGTACAGTTTTTCTGCACAGCACTTATCACCAACTTATCTTCTATGATTTTAATAGGTTGAACCTTATGAAAAAGCTGATTTTAAACATTTGTTGACATACAAAAAAATGGCAATTTCATGTAACTAAACTAATATTCCTAAATTTTTATTACTCTGTCACTGGAATGTACGTTCCATGAGGGCAGAGATTTTTGTCTTCTGTGCTCATTACTGAATCAGAGTATTATAGAACAGTAACTTACACAAGAAAAGGTGCTTGCAGATAAAATGAACAAATAAATCCAATTGAAAAGGCTCATTGAGGATTAGAAAAAACTAATAAAAAAAGATCTACGTATTTTCTGGTGAGGTGCTGGAATTTAGGGGTAAAGAAAAGCATGCTTATACATATTCAGGCAGGGGGATAAAAAAGAGAAACAAAACAAATTTGCTGCAAAAGAAGAAGTTTCCTTGGTTTCATATTTCTCCTTGCACTGAATTAACCAGAAATCTTTGAAATATGTTTCTCAGAATTTTAATGGAAAGGCTATGACCAAAGAATTCTATATCCTACCAATTTCTCATTTATATGCAAAAGCAACAGATAGTTCCCAGATCTGAAAGAACTAAATAAACAATACCATTCTCCAGCTTCCCTGGAAAAAAATATTTTTGAAAAGAAAATAGTAGAACACTAAAAAATGAAGTATACTAAGGAATTTTAGAAAGGAAAAACTTAGTTTTTAAAAAGTAATACTGAGCAATGAAACCATAAAATGTGAGATTGAATCAGTGCCAAGGCAGTGCATGTCACCAGGGGGGTTCCATTCACGTGAGTTGTCAGCATGGTCATGAAACAATGCAAATTTCAAATTAATTCCTGAAGGATACATAGGCTATAAAATTAATTATTAAAATCCACATCTAAACTGCCAAATAAACTCAATAAAAATTGGATAAGCAGGAAGCTTTAAAGAGCATTATTTATAATAATAGAGAAAAAATATGTATATTACAGGTAGAAATTGAGATGTTTATTCTAAAAGAATTTGTATTTATAAGGAATAGAAAATTTCTATTTAAAAGGATATCTTGGGATATCATGGCAATTTCATTAATTTAATTTATATTTTTAAAAACTAATATTAGGTTTTACCTTACTTTTTATGTACATAAAAATAATTAAAAATATTATTCTTTCATCCTCTACCAGTAAATACAATGGGATACTACATGTATCATCCTTGAAATACATGATTTTTGTAAGAGAACTACAGCCATCATGAATGCACGTGTGCTTAAGCTAATTCAACTCACCAATAGATTTTTTTTATGGAATAAAATAGTTAACTTCCTTTAATCTGAAGTCTGTGTGTTCGCCAGTTAGCTGAAGCAGTATGTGGATTCCCAGCCCACACTAAATGGGATGCTGGCAGAGAGCCCATATAACTCATCATAACTTCTAAAGCTCAGCAGGGGTGACATGGCTTTCCTCTGAATGGATGCCAAGGCTGACCTCTCTCCTCTCCCACTCCCTCTGGGACCCAAGTCATTCTTGTTAACCAAAAGTTTGTGAGAAATGATCTCTCCTGCTATTTGCATGTTTTAGAGTATTCATCAATATCCTGTGCAGTGATGGCTTTATAATGCAGTTGTGACAAGAGCTTGAAAAATGCCAGTTCTATCAGTCTGTATGTAATAGAATTATAAAACTTGCTTTCCCATAGTATTTTCTTCCCTTTGTTCTTCCAAGTGTCCCCCTTTTTTTCCAGTAATCATTTTTCCATTTGCCATATCTATTTGACCCCCCGAAAAAAGAGAAAAAAGAAAAGAAACCTTCCAGGAGGTGCAATTTAAAAGCCAGGGCATTCCAGTGAGAGAGGAAAGGATCTGTATGGATAGACTTAATACAAGGTTCCCAAGTAATATACCTGGTAGCGCAAACTATCTACAGTCTGTTCCGTTTCTCATAGGATGCCATATTTCAACTACAGGGCGAATGAATTACATCAGAACTATGTAGGTTTCTGCCTGATTTCTTTGCTGGTTTAAAATTCCTTTAAGACATATCTTATTTGGTTCAGTATCCCTTCCATATTCTACACAATGCCAGTAGAGAAGTTTAAATAGTTTTGAAGCAGGAGAAGGGTTTCCTCAAAATTGATTTTTCTTTCTCAATATTTCCCCTCCATCACAATCACTTTTCTCTCCACACACATTCTGTCTGATCAGCCACCAAATTAGCCACCAAACCTTGACCATTTGTCTCCTAGATATCTATTTTCAAACTTGAGGTCAAATTTATATAAAGTGGAAACATGGATCTTAAGTGTATGATTTGTTGATTTTTAAATAATATATTTATTTATATTTGTATAATCATCACCTCAATCAAGATGTAGAACAGGTCTAGCATCCCAGAAAGTTCTATCATAACCCTTTCTGGTCAATACCCACTGTGTCCTCCAACTCATAAGAAACCACTGACTAATTTCTCTCACTTTAGATTTTTTTTGTCTTTTCTTGAACTTTTTATAGTGGAATTATATAATATATATTTTTGTCTGTTTTCTTTCACTTGGCATGTTTTTGAGCCTTATTTGTGATTATGCATATATCAGTAGTTCACTCTTTTTTGCATCTTTGTTCATGAGAGATATTGCTCTGTAATTTTCTTTTTCTTCTAAGGTTCTTATGAACTTTTTGGTATTAGGGCTATGTTGGCCTCATAAAGTGAATTGGGAAGTGATCCCCCTTCCTCTATTTTCTGAAAGAATTTGTGTTGAATTGGTATTAATTCCCCCCTTTTTTTAAATAGAATTCACCAATGAAACCATCTGGCCTTGAATTTTCTTTTTGAGGCTAAAAACAATGTCTTTAATAGGTATGGGGCAATTTGAACTGTCTATTTCTTCTTGTGTCAGTTTTGTCTAGTCGTTTTTTAAGGAATTTGTCCAGTTTCTCAAAGTTGTCGAATTTATTGCATCAAGTTATTCATAGTAATTTTCTTATTTTTCTTTAAATGTCTATCTCTTTCATTTTTGACATTGGTAATTTGTGTTTAACAATTTTATTAATCTTTACTGAGAAAAACTTTTTCTTGTTGATTTTTTTTGTTTCCTATTTCATTGACATCTGTTCTTTAATATTTCCTTCTGACATACTTTGAGTTTAATTTACTCTTCTTGTTCTCGCCCCTTAAATTGGACACTAACATCATTTTTTTATAGTTTTGATTTTTAGAAGGTGGACTGTGATGTCCTTGTGTGGTTTTCTTTGTATTATCCTGCTGGAAGTTTGGCAAGTTTCTTGATTGCATAAATTGATATTTTTCACCAAATATGGGAATTGTTCAGTCATTTTTCTTGATGTTTTTCCCCTGCCCCGTTTCTGTCTCTCTCTCTTCTCTCTGGAATTCCAAATACATGTCCGTCTGACTCCTACGTGGTGTCCCTTAGTCACAGTGTCCCACAGGTAACTAAGGCTCTGCTCTTTTGTGTGTGTGTGTGTGTGTGTTTTAATTGTCTCTGTGTTTTTCAGATTAGATAAAAATATATTAATCTGTCTTCAAATTAAATGACTCATTCTTCTGCTGTCTTCATATTGCTGTTGAACTCTTTGGTATTATGTTTTTAAGTTTTGAATGTTACATTTTCAGTTCTAGATTTTCCATTTGATTCTTTTTTATTTTTTCCATGTCTATGATGATGTAATTCCCTATATCTCATATATTCCCTATATGCTCATTCATTATGACCATCTTTTCCTTTCCTTTAAGCCTTAAAACATATTAATAATAGGTATTTTAAACTTCTTTTCTGCTAATTCTAAGATCTGGGACATCTCAGATCTATTTCTCTTGATTCTTAATTATGGGTCATATTTTCTTGGTTCTTCACCTATCTAGAGTTGTAAAAATTCTATACTGGACAATTTGGATGATACGTTGTAGCAAATTCAGATCATGTCAGTTTCTTTTAATTTCTGCTCAGTTTTGTTCTGTAAGACAATTAAATTTCTGGTAGCTCCATTTGAACCTATCAATTTTGGTTTTATTTTTTTGTAAAGGTGTATATCTTTTGATTCTATCTTTGGCCCTTACCCAAGGGCATCATCCTTATTTCTAAATCATGGACTTTTTAGGGATCTTAAGCTGAACGCCTGAGGCTCTATGAGATCTCTCTTCTCTGGCTGACCTAAACCTCAAAGTTTCCCAACACTCTAGGACTCTGATATCACAGTTCAGCTCTCAGTCCCACAGCTACCACTCTTTACTAGGTCTTGGAGAGTATTTACACAATTAAGCTTTCAGCTAAGAACTTATGTAGATGTTTTGTGCCTTTCCCCCATCCCTTCCATAACTGCCTTTTCTCAGATATCCCATCCTACAAATTCCAACCACTTCAGGAGCCTCGAATTCTGATCTCTCCTCAGCAGTGTATCTGCTTTCCTGCTTGAGCACTTACCCAGTGCAATGGTATAGTAAGGAGAGCGCCGCATTCAGAGACGCTCATGAGGTTCACCTCATGAGTTTTCTTGCTTTCAAGGATCATAAGCATGCTCTATCTGTTTTTTTTATGCCTAAAAAATTGTTTCATGCTTTCTCCAATTTTATAGTTGCTCACTGCAAAAGGACAAGTTTAATTGCAAATGCATGCTCATGACTAAAAATAGAATCTCTTGGTAATTTTTTTGAATCTAAGCTCTTCTTTGCATCCTCAATCTATCATTCTCTTTCATTTTTTATTGTATGACCTACTAATTGGCCTATGAATATTTACTCTGAGCCCTATCCACTTTACTTCCAATGCAAAAGTCAAAGTGATCTTTAATAAATGTGAATCTGATTATGCCACTCCATTGCTTAAAACCCTTCCATCCTTCACATTTCTTTTCAGTTAAAGGTAAAATTCCTCAAATAGGTTACATGGTCTTGTCTGTGTGTGCCACTTTAACATCCTCTTAAAGCTCACTCTTGGTCTCTTTCTATCCCATTCTCACCAGATTTTGAATTTCCAGAGCTTTGCATATCTACTCTTTCTGCATATCTATTCCTTCTGCCTGGAGCCCTGTGTATTTTCCTCCATAACTTCCTTTTTTAAAAATAGATAAATCTTCACACACATATATTCCATACATGGTGCACAATCAATGGCTCACAATATCATCATATAGTTATGTACTCATCACCATGATCATTTTTTAGAACACTTACATCACTCCAGAAAAAGAAGTAAAAAGAAAAATGAAAAAGCTCATACCTACCGTACACCTTACCCCTCCCTCTCATCAACTACTAGTATTTCCATCTACTCGATTTATTTTACACTTTGTCCCCCTATTATTTATTTATTTATTTATTGCTCATCTGTCCATAACCTGGATAAAAGAAGCATCAGATACAAGCCTCCCACAATCACACAGTCATACTGCAAACACTATATCTTTATACAATCATCTTCGAGAATCAAGGCCACTGGAACACCACTCAGCAGTTTCAGGTACTTCCCTCCAGCCACTCCAATACACCATAAACTAAAAAGGGATATCTATATAATGCATAGGAATAACCTCCAGGATAACCTCTCAACTTTGTTTGAAATCTCTCAGCCACTAAAACTTTATTTTGTTTCATTTCCCTCTTTCCCCTTTTGGTCAAGAAGGCTTTCGCAGTTCCTTGATGCCAGGTCTCAGCTCATTCCTGATTTCTATCCCATGTTGCCAAGGATATTTACACCCCTGGGAGTCATGTCTCACATAGAAGGGAGGGCAGTGAGTTCACCTTTGAGTTGGCTTAGAGTGAGAGGCCATATCTGAGCAACAAAAGAGGTTCTCTGGGGGTGAATCTTGGGCATAATTTTAAGTGCACTTAACTTATCCTTTGCAAGAATCAGTTTGATAAGGGCAAACCTGAAGATCAAGGACTCAGCTTGTTGATTTGGCTGCCCCCACTGCTTGCAAGAATATCAGAAATTCTCCAAATGGGGAAGTTGAATATTTCCTCCTTTCTCCCCAGTCTCCTAAGGGAATTTTGCAAATACTTTTTATTCCCTGCCCAAATTACTCTGGGATATATCAGGGCATCATACTAATGTGGACAAACCAACAAAATCTCATGCCCTACTCAAGAATCTTTATTTTTATGGTGTTCAACTAAACTGACCATACAAGTTAAATTATACCCAAGATATAAATATTGTACCCAATATACATCTCTCGCTTTAGTCTCACACAGAAATTGAGGTTTTAAAATAAGGACAATATCATCCTTTACCCTGTATTCTGATTTACCTTAGTCCTATCCAGATCAGCTTCATTCATATCTCTACTCAAAGTCTGATCACTTTTTTAGCTTTTTAAATAGTTCCTGTATGAGGTACTGCTGACTTTCATAGTTTCGGAGCTCTAACTCTGAGTCTCAGGTGTCACATAAATATCTGAAGTTTCTGGGAATGACCATGTTACGAACAAACAGCTCAGTATCTCAGAATTTAGAAATAACAGTTACAACTCCTGAATATATGTGACTGCTGTAAGAGCTTACTCTAGGACCCTTTACAATAGGCCCCAACCTGATAACCCATGCTCTCAACTTTAGTTCACTGAGTTTTTATATTATAGTTAGTCCAGATGATTGAGGCATGATAATATTTGTCTTTTTGTTCCTGACATTTCATCCAACATACAAATCTTAAAGTTCATTCACCTAATTGCATGCCTCACAACTTCATTCCTTCTTGCTGTGCTCAGTAGTCCATTGTAAGTATATACCACACTTCCCCCTTCCATTCCTCTGTCGTTGTACCCTTAGGCTACCTCCATCCATTATGGACTAGGAACACTGCCGCTTCAACACCAGTGTGCAAATGCTCATTCCCATTCCCACACTCAGTTCCTCCAGGAATATACTGAGCAATGGGGTCTCAGGATCATGTGGCATCTCCAGCCCTAGCCTCCTGAACCACCACCCTGCCCTCCAGGGAGCTGCACCTCTGTTTCCTTACTGAGTGAATAGGTACATCTCTTTGTCCACATTTTCTCTAGCACTTGTTTTTCTCTGTTCATTTTTAAATGGTTTTATTCACACATCATACAATCCACCAAGTGGACAGACACGCCTTCACCACCATACTCTATCTGAAGACATTTCCTTTTCTTCCACAAAGAATCCATGCCCTGCTGGTGATGTTTAGTTTTGGCATAATGCCTTTGTCCCATTCAGTGGCAGCATATCACAATGTATAACTTCTTCAGAGCTCGATTCAAGCGCCCCATTCTTAGCAAAGCCTTCCTAGGTTTCCTTGACAAGGTTAGACCCTGCTAGGGCGAGCTTCTGTAGCACCACAAAACTTTCCATTATAGTACTCATTATTGTTGCAGTTTTACATGCATTTCTATCATTATTTGACTAACATTTTTTCCCCCAACTAAACTGTAAGATTTTTGAGGCCGGGATTTCATTGCCTGGTCATTGCGTGTACAAAATAAATATTTGCTGAATGAAAGAACTAGGTCCCTAAACATTTTGGAAATATGTTTAAATAAGGATTATATAATTTGTCCAAATTTATAAGGATAGAATCAGCCAAAATCTGATTCGGTTGAAGGAATTTAGTAATATTATTTACATTAGAAGATTTTCAAATCACCCTTTACTTTTAGAATATACTGTAGAATTACTGACTAGAGTGTAAATTGCTTGAATGAAAGTACTTATTGTTCATATATTCAAATATATGGATACATATTAAGTGTATATATTTGTCTATATATACATGGGCATATATTGAGATGTCAAGTAAAATGTTGGGGAAAAGCACAGATTCTCTTAATTATGAACTGTGCTAAAGCAGTCTAGACTACCATAATAAAAATAAAACTGTCAGCTATGTCAGAATCTCTGCTGTGGTTTGGGATAATTCTTCTTATCTGAACTAGTCAAAAGACAGACAAATGGCTTTTGATACACTTCAGAAAGCCAAGAATAATTTGAGTGGTATTTGGGTATCTTTTGTTTGGAATCATGAAACATTATCTCTTCTTTAGAAAGTTAAAAGCAAGAAAATTTGCACACTGAAAAATGAATCTGGGGTAAGGGACATTCTGAACATCTTGTTTAATATATGTAATATCACTCTTAGGATCATAAACTAGAAGTGATTGGGCAGGAAGAGGTTGGGAAAAGATGTGAAAAGGATGGAGGATAGGGACATGGGAAGAAATACTTTTTACTTTGCTTTGTTCTGTTTTAGCTACAATTTAGTGTAAGCACTATATAAAAATTGCCTCATTGAATTTTGGAAACATGTAGCTATTTGCTGTCATTTTTGTTTTTATTTTTATTTTTTGAAGAGAAAAAACTGAGGTACAAAGAGATTAAGTACAATGCCAATTATGAAGAGGTGGTAAAGTAGACTTGGAATTCAAGATAAAGTTGTACAAAATTCTGCCAACTTCCCAATATAATTCTTAGAGATCAGTCTGATTTTTTATTTTAAAATGCCTAGTTTAACATTTTATCTGTGCCATTAGCTATCGAAAGGACACTTTAAACTTCCTAAGTAAGTAGGATAATATTGTATCCTAAAACTAATAAAATATGACACAAGGTATAGGAAAATATGACTCTCTGCTAAGTAGGCTGGTAAGATAGTTTCTGTGACCTGTCCAAAAAGAGAAACACTATTGCTATGCCCTTAACACTGTCTGAAGGGGGTAAACCATCACTTCAGAGGACGTGGTGGAGCTGAAGGAAACTTGGGCATGGGTTATGTGCTGTCTCTTCTGCTCTTGTGGGCAATGCCCTTACTGCTGCCACAGAGCTTCAGGCTGCCATTGTACCCCAGCTTTCCTCTACCCCCCTTCTCTGGTAATGTGTTTAATTCAAGGTTGGTTTTCTCCATTTATAAAAATGCTACTGGAGCTAAAACTCAAACAGACAGTTGTTTCTCAAGCATAGTTTTTTTCTAAGGCATGTGGGTTTTTATATTTCAACCCCCACACAGTAATTATTATTTCCTTCGGTTTATCTTTAAAGATGACGGGGGCTCCATCCAGACATATCTTAGTTATCTCTATGAATATTATGTACTTTCTAGCAAAGTTTAGTTCCAGGGAGTATTTAAGCAGCTGGTAGTATTAAAGTAGGTAAAAAAAAAATTTTTTGTTGCTAACCAGCTAAAAAGGTCTTGAGCATGTCATTTCAGCACTGAGTCACTGAATAGCCTTACCTGTAAAATGTGTGGTTGCACAGAGGTGGAGACTTCCTCACTAATCTAACCATTTCTACCCTTCTAAACTCACTGTTAATGGAATAAAAATCAATTTTCATGTAAGCCTAGGTAAATCACAATTAGGAAAATAAATGATCTGGTAAAGTCATATAATACAACCTCAAGCCAAATATATGTATATTTTTGCATACATGTATATAAGTATATACATATGCACATATTTTTGTATGTATATATATATACATCGTTTGTGGTTTTAGCTGGTCTATATAATCATTCCTAGTCCTTTTCTTGGATTCAAAAGATTTCTTCATCTGTCTCAAAGTGTCCATGCCTGGAGTTGTCTACACATAGTCTGGAAATTCCTCATTCTACCCATCAGAGTTATTCTTTTCTGACATGATTTTGTATTATCAGACGGCTCCCATGACTTCAGTTGCTTGATTCAGTAATGGGGGGTTGTCCAGGAGATGTGCTCCGCTAACACACTGAGAGATTAAAAGGAAAATGGCTTGTAAAACAAATAGAAATGGATAGAACAGATACACATTAAAGGAGCTGAGATGCAGGATAAAGAAATGGTCTCGAAGATGTTTAGTACCTAGTTCGAACCTATTTCAGAAGCCAACCACATTGGTGCCCTCAGATTCTGTGAGACACTCTTATATCCTTATAATCAGCTCCCCTTTTGCTTAAATTGGCTCCAGGGCAGTCCTGCAACCAAAGCAATCCTAACCAATCCAGTCTATATACATATTTCCCTCCAGCCAGCCAACATTTAATTCTCACTCTACATATTAAGTATACTAATCTGCACAATTTAGATTGAATGTGCATGCACTAGGATCAATATATATGTAGCTACATTACCCTACAACAAATCTTCAAAGCTGTTGCAGTAAAAGATATGTCTTTACCCTATTTTCCCCACTAGCCACTGTGCCATTACTTTGCAGCAAAACTCCTGGAAAAAAGTTGTTGGTACTTTTTTTTTTTCATATCAATTAGACAACTTTTACTAAATGAGAAAACTACATCTAAAATGTGCTTTAAACAAAATGGAATTAGAAAAAAAGATGTATGCATTTTAAAGAGCTTTGCACTGTACTAAAAATCAATATCTCTTGCAGTAATACAATACGCCAATTCATAAAATGTTAGAATTCTCAATTTAACATTTTCAAAGACAATATTAAAGTCAAGAATTTCACATCTATGGTAGCACATATGTAGAAGTGTATTGTAAATCTGTTGTCCACCCTTATGAAGCTTACAAATGTGACAGCGCTCAATAAAAGCTTTTAGAATCCCATCCAATAGTGTCACATCCAAAGAATCCCTAGTCTATGTCCTGTAAATTCACCTTCTAAAATCTTTATGTTGACTTTTCTATTCTTTGCCATTTGTTAATTCTAACCCTTAAAAAGAGAGAGAACAAAAAAAGAAAGGCTGCAACAAGTTCTTGATCATGTACAGAAACTATTGCTACTACAGTTCATTACAAAGCATGTCTACACAATATCATGTGAACTTTGATCATGAACAATCAGAAGAATAAAAATTTTTAGTGACCTAAGCCTTACAGTCTATCGTATAAAACATCCAATGGCAATATTAGACAGTTTAAGCACACAGTATCCATAGTTGACAAAATGTCCCACTGACCAGCATTCATTTAAATACAACCTTTATAGAGGGGGAAAAAAGGAGATAGTGATAGCTTTCCAAAGCTGGTCAAAAAAGAATTCTCACGTTCTCTTGATCTAAAAACAAACAACAACAACAAAGAAAAAAAACCCAGAAAAACAAAGCCAATGTAGGTGAGGCAGTTGCCAGAAAGTTAAGCATGCTAAAAGATGTTTCATGCGAACCAAAATCTAAAGCAAGGCATGACATAATCCCATTATCGACTAGTTGGGTAATACTATATGAGCCTTATATGAAAGTTAAATGAAATGTTTCTGCACAATAGAATATCAATAAGTTAAAAACTAGTGCACAAATTCAAATCAGTGGTAATTTCTGTATAAAGCAAAATATTCACTATCAGCTGTAAAGTTTGCCCAAACTGTTTGATTGCATCACTGGATTGGAGAGCCTGCAATTTTTTTTAAACTATCAATCTCTAAAATTCATTTTTACTGTAATGAAGCCTTTATTAGTAGATCAAACAGGTACATGAGTAGATAAGCAACAGGAAAAAAGAGTCCCACATTTCACTTTAAAAAATGTTTAGGGAAAAAAAATCTAAAAAAATATTTTGCCATTATTCTAATAAGAACCAAACAAAACAAGCCCCAAATAATCAACCAAGCAACACTCACCACATTACAACAGACGGATCATCATGCTTTCATCTGTTTGAACCATCACGTCTAGTTTAACTGGGGTGCTTTTCAACTTTAAAAATTAACATACGTGAAGATGTAGCCTGAACAGATAATTCTGAATTTGGCTTTAACTTTTATTATAACAGGGTAAACTTATTACAATACAGTGTGGCACATCTTTCTATTAGAAAAAAATTTAAGATCCTTTACCTGTCTCTTTAAGTTACAGAAGTGACATTCTAAAGGGTGTCAGATGGCTGGATGATTTTACAGTGCACATTTATATATCATGAAGTATGCCCTTAACAAATTTGATGGTTTCCCTACAGAGTTCCTTTCTTCACCTTTTCTTCAGTGGATTAGCTGTCCGAGGTGGAGTGACAGGACGTCACTCCAGAATTCAGTCCACCATACTAGCACTTGGCTTTCTTTACAGATGGCTTTAATCTCTGTATCAGGGACATCAGTAGGTCTCATAATTCTCCGAATCTGCTCCATTGACTGCAGGTCTGGTGACAGTAATGTCTCCCCATTCTCTACTACATCTGGTCTAATCAACTTTTTCCCCATTATTACCGAACAGGCTTTTGTCAAGGTCACGAATAAGCTTCTTTGGAAAGCCAGTGGTTGATTTTCTATCTCCATCTTACTTGACCTATCGGCATTTGACACAGGTGCTCATTCCCTCTTGTTTGATACACCTTCTTGACTTGGCTTCTGTTCTAGTTTGCTAGCTGCTGGAATGCAATATATCAGAAACAGAATGGCTTTTTAAAAGGGGAATTTAATAAGTTGCTAGTTTACAGTTCTAAGGCTGAGAAAATGTCCCAATTACAACAAGTCTATAGAAATGTCCTGTCAAAGGTATCCAGGAAAAGATACCTTGGTTCAAGAAGGCCAAATGAAGTTCAGGGTTTCTCTCTTGAATGAGAAGGCACATGGTGAAAACAGTCATAGTTTCTCTCTTGGCTGGAAGGGCACATGGAGAACACAGCATCATCTGCTGGCTTCTTCTCCTGGCTTCCTGTTTCATGAAGCTCCCCAGGAGGCATTTTCCTTCTTCATCTCCAAAGGTCGCTGGCTGGTAGATTCTGCTTCTTGTGGCTATGTCGTTCTGCTCTGCTCTCTCTGAATCTCTCATTCTCCAAAATGTTTGCTCTTTTATAGGACTCCAGAAACTAATCATGACCCACCCAAATGGGTGGAAGCATGTCGTCACCTAATCCAGTTTAACAGCCACTCTTGATTGCATCACATCTCCAGGAAGATGATCTAATTACAGTTTCAAACATGCAGTGCTGAATAGGGATTAGAAGAAACGGCTGCTTTAACAAAATGGGATTAGGATTAAAACATGGCTTTTCTAGGGTCCACACATCATTTCAAACCAGCACAGCTTCCAAAACACCACGTACTTCCAGCTTTCTTCCCACCTCACTGGCCACGTTGTCTCATTAGTTTCTGTTAATTCCTCCCTTTCTCCCAGGCTTTTTAATGTTAAAATCCTCCTGACCCAGTCTTTGGTCATCTTCCCTTCTTTATTTTATTTTCATCATCTCGTCTGTAGTTATACTAATTATATTGTTAACTACATCCAGGGCAGGCTTTGGTGGTTCAGCAGGCAGAGTGCTCGCCTGCCATGCCAGAGACCCGGGTTTGATTCCCGGTGCTGCCCATGCAAAAAGAAAAAAAAGATACATCCATTCTCATGACTTTAAATATAGCTATGCTCCAACAATTCCCAAATTTGTATCTCTTTACAGCTCTTCTCTCTCTCTCGACTTCCAAATTTAACTGTCCACTGGACAGTTGGATACCTAAACTGGATACCTAATTTAATTTATATCCTAAACTTAACATATCCAAAATTA
Organism: Myrmecophaga tridactyla; assembly: GCA_004026745.1. Lineage (NCBI taxonomy): Eukaryota > Metazoa > Chordata > Mammalia > Pilosa > Myrmecophagidae > Myrmecophaga > Myrmecophaga tridactyla. Next base: position 52,992 of record PVIY010008353.1, on the reverse strand, counting down.
ACTATTTGACTTTCCTTCAAAACCTGTGCTACCTGTAATCTTCTGCATCTCAGTTGGCAGCAACTCTATCCTTCCAATTTCTCAAGCCTTTTATCTTGGGGTCTTTCTTGGCTCCTTTGTTTCCTGTACGTCATGCGATTAGGAAACTCACTGGTGTGACCTTCTAAATACATAAAGAATCTGGTCACTTCTTCCCACCCCCATTGTCACCGCCATGGTCTGAGCCACTGTCACCTCCTGATTACTAGTGTCTGGTCTCCTGCTTCTTCTCCCATTGATCCCCTTCAGTCTAATCTCAAAACAGAAGCTAAAACTAACCTGTTGAAATGCACATCAGATGATCTTACACCTGCACCCCAAACCCTTCCACAGCTTGCCCTTTCGACATAGAGTAAATTTGAGGCAGTCACACAGTATGTCCCTGACACAGCCGAAGCTGTCTCTCATTATTCCCCACAACGCTGTGTCAGTGAGGGCAGTCCCTCCATGGTCTCGGTCCATGCTTTTTCCCTGCTAGAACGCCTTCCTTACCTCCACATTTTAAACTTCGATGCCCAAACCCAGATTATCTCCTTCAAAAAGCCTTTCTTAACCAAATATCATCCTAAATACAAGGTGAGAGCTTCTTCCAATATTTATCTATCCAAACTCTGCTTGTTGGTCTAGATATTGCATGGAAATAAAAAGTTCTCTGTATCTGTCACAATTTTTATTATCTATTTAAGTAGATTATAAACACCTTAAAGACGTCATTGTCTCTCTCTATCTCTCTCATGCCTTTCTCTATACACTGTTTTAATTCCTAATGCTATCATTATCACCCCAAATGCTGAAATTAATCATTGAATGCAGTTGTCTGCCCGTGAGAGAAAATTTCAGTGAATTTACTTCCAAGCTCAAGTTTCCATGACTCTAAATGGGATACTGACCACCTGAGCTAGCTGCGGGTGTGTTTCAATTGAGGCTCTTGTTTTATACAGTGGACCTCCCTGAGTGGTATTGACTGATACCTGAGGGGTCTCAGGAGGGTTGCTGCTATTGTCCCAGAATTCCTTCTCCACCCATAAAGAGACTGGAATAATTTTTTCCCTTGAATGATGCCAGAGTGATGCAAAACTGATTCAAACACTCGAGTCCCTCAGCACCGGACAATACAATGAATGTCAAGTCAACACTGTGAATGAGTATTTTCAGTGCCTTCTACAAAATGAATCAGATCCTTAAGCCTTCCTCCTTGTCACCATATCAGAAGAGACTTTCTTGGTCAATGGAACATTTACATTCTTGAAATACAATGCCCTGTGCCTGTGAAACAGAATGACTTGGTACAGAGGGAAGGTGCTCAGCCAGAGAGGGTATCTTAGTCTCCCAATTCCAAACTCCAAATGCTTGGAACCAATGTCCATCAGATGATTTCACCTTTCTTTTTATGGTCATTTAAATGATAGTTTCTCTATTTCAGTTCTGCTAAATATGAATGAAGCAGGTGAAGTGTGGCCCAATTGGAGCATTATACTGTTTGGTGCTGGTTACTATCTTTAGCATAGATGCTGGAATTCATTCTCATCTCATTTGCTGAGCGCTCTATCATTAAAGTGTCATTGAGAACTGACACCACTTAATTTTAGCAGCTTTCAATTCTCGTTTGCAGCAAGAATAGCTTTAAATGGAGAGGAGTGCAAATTACAGAGAGAGGGATATTTTTACACCACACTCAGCATTTTATCAAACAAAGCAGCCTCCCGGGGAATAGGGGACAATACATTATAAAACCAAACTCTCCTCTGATGCTGGTAAATGGGTATTTAATCTTCCGATTGCAGGCATCCACTCTGATGAGCCTGTAATGAATATACTGGCAGGGACATTATCTGAGCTGTTGTGCTTTCCTATTCCTCAAAATATCCTTGGTTTTTATTTCGGGTGTGGTCAAAATGAAGGGAAAAAAATCAGAAAAAAATCTTCAGAGCTCAGCTGTCCCCTGCAGGCCATAGCAGAACCTTTACCTCTTTACAAATTACAGAGCTCTGGAGATCTTTCCCCTATTAATTGCATAATTGCTTTTCCTGCCAAAGTAATTTGAACCCTTGGGGGTTAAGAAAATCACTTACTGTGGAATAGTGGCAATTTTTAACCCATTCAGCTGGAGTTTCTTTGCCTAATTAAATGTAAAACGGCTGTTTGCATGTGTGTTTCTGATGCTGTGCAAATTGCTTTTCCTTGGAAGCCTCTGAGTATTTAAACCTTGGTAGAATTGGTGCACTTAGCCCTCATGTGTTCTGTCTACTTGCATCATTTTAGGGGGCATAAATCTTTAATCATGGGCTGATCTCTAATATTTGTGTCTATCTTTTTCTGTGCATAAAAATAAAGCCATCATTAGTTACAGAGAATGTTTTGGCTGCTGGGACAGTATCTCGTTGCATGCTGGCTTTCAGAGCTGCTCAGAGGGTTTTCATAGAAATCCACGCTATTATTCCATGTTATAAAAACTTGGAGCCAGAGGCTTAATGACTTTTCCAAGGTCATACCTGAAGCCAACTTTTGGATTCCCACCTTAACTCTGTATTTTTGGTCTCTTTGTTTCTTGCTTTAGCATGAGTCACATTCTTCTGTCATGAACCATTCATAAGAAGCAATTTAACCTAAAGGTTTTATGATTCTAACTATTAGATGTAATTTGCCATTTCGAAAGATGTATAACTGACTTGTAGCAAAGAGACTTTAAGCACTCATTCTCTTCTCAGGAGAGTATGACTGGGCGGTAAACAGTGCAGAAAGAGGGTGCCTGGCAGGGATCAGTGTTACAAACCAACAAAAGAGAAACTTCAGCTTACAGCCTTTTATTCCAAAGTATCAAGCACAAGCAAGAGTTATTTAATTTCCACAATTTGCTTTTTTCCTTCCTCTCTTTTCCTTTTCTGTTTGTCTTCTTTTCTTTATTTTTTTCTTCTCAATCTCTTTTCCTATTGCTTCGTATGTTTGACCATATGCATATTTAGACGGCATGCAATAGGCGAAGTTAAAACATTCTTCTTAAAGTGACACTAAACCCTTTGAAAGTGACACAGCTCATGTCAAGTGAGAAATAAAGGCCCTTTTCAGACAATAGAGAACGTTTGGCGGTTTTTGGAAAACGACACGGTCAGAACTCTGCAGTAGATTGTCCGAGATGAATCAGAGAGGAGGAGACGAGAGGTAGAGTCAAGGGTGACGGTAGCTCTGGCAAGAGGTAATGAGGTCTTGAAACAGGGTTTTGGCAGTAGAAACGGAAATAAGAAAATGGACATCAAATGCATTGCAGAAATAGACTTGAGAAACTTCATTATGGGATGTAGAGGGAGAAAACAAACTGAGGAGACTCAGAGAGGGGAAAGTGGCTATGTGAGTTTTATTCAAAATGAGTCTGAGATTTTGTGTTGTGTGTGAAAGCCAGGCGGTGATGCCAGGCTAGAGAGAGAGAATTTCATTTCATGTACATAGAGAAGTCAAGAAATTGAATGAGGTTATCAAGGGGGAGAGAATAAAGGGAAGAGAAAACAGCCCAAGTCAGATCTTTAGGAAAGATTTCCTCTATTCTTTGGGGAATTGGACTGTGGGTCAAGGAAAATGTATCAACAAATTGGATGGAGAAGGAATAGTTATGGAGGGAAGTGGAGAAGGAGCGGCGCAGGGCGTCATGGGAGTCAAGGGAAGGGGACATTAAAATAAGAAGAGGCGGTCAGCGTGTTACATGCTGCAGAGTGGCAGCATGAAAATTGAGGGAAAATCATTAAAGTAAGTGACTTCTTGAGCAGAGGTGGTGGACCCATGAAGACAAAAGTTGCTCTTTAAAGTGTTAATGAGTTTAGAAAAGTTATTATGGAAAAAAAAATCTTTCAGCAAGAATCCACAGGAATACAGTACTTTTCAAAGAAGCTTAGGGGAGAAAGGAACATGAAATTTCAACTTGGAAGTGGGTAGAATAAAAAGTGTTTTACTTGAGAGAGAAAAGGTATGAGAGTGTTTTATGCCGAGACTAATGATCCAATCACAAAGAAAAGAGAGAGGAGAGACAACTGTTGACAGACGGCCTTGGAAAAGGCAGCAGGGGAAAGAAACAAAGGCATTGAAGGGATGTGTGTGAGCAGGTAGGGGCTGGGGCTGGGTGGACTGGGGTGGGGAGATGGTTAACTGGGAAGAATACCTAGGATACATCTTTCTCAGGATTGGCAGGAAAGGGGAAGAATGGGTGAAATTAAAGAGAAATGTTTAAGTGAAAGGGAGTGAAAAAAGGCAGCTCATGTCAAATGCTACCAATAACATATGAGACTAAGCTAAATGAAGGGAGGAAGGGAACTGAGGATAGGAATTGCATTGGGGTAGGTACTGTGGAAAATCTCATTTATTATCATTATTTTAACAATCATTTATGTAGTGCTTGCTATGTGCCAGGCACTGTTATGAAAGTGCTTGACTAATATTAACTTATTTAATCTTTTAAACAATCTTGCGATGCAGTGTGGTTATTGTCACCTCCATTTACAGATGGGGAAACTGAGGTATATAGAAGCTAAAAAGCTTGTCCAGGGTCACAACCAGCAAGTAGCAGAGTTGCTATCACTCAGAGGTAATCTGGCTCCAGGATCGATGTCCTTAACCTCTCCAATAGGCATTCTTTCTTCTGATGGCCATTTTTTGGCCCCCAGCAAGGGCATGGCCAGCCACCCCAGTGACACAGGTGCAGCACATCATTTCATTGGGAGTGGAGTAACCTATACCTCTTTAGCATCGTATTGCAGCCCCAGAGCAGATGCAGAGGAGGCAAGCAGTGAGTTTTCCAGGGGCTGGGGCTGGGCTACCCAGTGCTTCTCCATTTTGCTTTGCCATTGCAATTTCCAGGGAGGAGCTTTTTATAAATACATCTTGGAACCTATCCCAGAGCAAAACATAAAAAATCTGAGGTTGAGGTCTAGGAATTTCTTAAATAGCTCCTGAGGTGACTACGACAGTAACCAGTTTTGAAAACGACCAAACTAGGCAAATTCAGATAGAGGATAAAGGAAGGAGATGATCAAAGGTCTTAGTTAGTGTTTCCTACACAGAGATGAGGACAGATGAAGGTGAGTGGGTAGACTGAGATAACAAGTAAAAGACGGAGAGTCTGTAGAGCCGGATTTTGGGCAAGAGGGTGGGGGCAAATTCAGTAGGAAAAGATAGCATGAAAGGGGGCATTCTTGATTATTATGGAACAGTTTCTTCTAGCAGTAGCTGTGCAATAACAACCCCCTCATTGCTGTTTTTAGGAAGGATTAAACGTGTGTCCCAGAAATAGTCTTTTTTCATTCAAAGAAAGAACATGTCTACAAATAAAGGTAGTTCATAGCCAAAATGTATAAATCTGTAGTGCAGGAAGAGTCCTTTTCATCAGGGCTTCTCAAATTATCTGCAGGGAAGAACCAGGTTTTTGATTGACTTAATTTCCAAATCTGTTGTGACTGTATTAACATAGAATAAAAAAGAATTAGTAGAAAATGAACTTTAAAAACACAAATTCAGGGTGGCTGCCGTGGCTCAGCAGGCAGAGCTCCGACCTGCCATGCTGGAGGTCTGGAGTTCAATCCCTGGTGCCTCCTGCCCATATGCAAATTAAAAAAAAAAAACAAACACAAATTCATAAAAAGCAGAAGCTCACATATTTTTATTACTAGATTTAACAGATGTAAAATTACTGTCAGATTGCTATAATATTTCTAAACTCTAACCCTGAATTTCTGTATCTTAATATTTTATCATGGAAAAACACTTCACAGACCTGCTCGAGGCCATGGACTATACTTTTAAAATCCACTCTTTGAAAATAGTTACGTGTGTTTTGTTCCATCTCTGTGAATCTCTCTGCACACATAGAGCCAGGGTCAGTTACACAATTTGTAGGTCCCAGTGCAAAATGAAAATGTTGAGCCCTTGGTTCAAAAAGCAGGAAATAAGTAATGCTAAAGGCCCTAAAATATAAAGCTCTTTCTATTATTGTCAACTTGTCATAATGTTTTTTTATTTGCTGTTTGATAGCATTCTAAGTAAAGATAAGTTAAAATTAAAATTTTAAATTACCTGCATCAGATTTACCACTCATCCTTATATTGTACAATGCCAGTTTTAAAGTCAAATGTAAGAGCATTTACCTCATATGCAAAATCTCTGAAGTTACATATTACATATTTCATAGCTTATACATGTGTATGTTTTTCATCCTTTCCAGAATGCTGGAAAGCATTGCACAAAGTTAATACAATTGTTTTAATTTCACTTGATAGACATACATTCTACCAACACTCTCTACTTTCAGCTAGTTGATGATGACTAAGGAAGAACTGAATAGGAAAAGTAACCTTGGGTTGCCCTCTCTTTCCCTTTTCTATGGCATCATTTTCAGCGTGGTGTTATAGAGTGAATTAACATACATAAGAAAGATGATGATAGGGTCTCTTCGTCATATGTGTTTCTTAGAATGTCATTGTCTTCTTTCTGTGTTTAAAGCAAGTTTGAATTTAAACAGAAAGCATGGCCCCTTGTAGCTGTCCATGATCCTACTTAATCATGGGGAGACCGTGCTAATCTTCGATTCACTTTGAATCTTGCTGAGTTCCCACACATCATGGGGCCGCTGGAATTCTGTGCTCACGGAGCATTGCAAACACTATATGCAAATGCAGTGTCAGGGAGCAGAGGACATACGTAGTGTGCACATCTCTGATCATGCTCCCTCGTCCCATCAGTCTTCACCAGTAAACACCAGTTCAAAGATAAAATTACTAAGCATTTCAAGATGGCAGTGGAACAGTAAACCAGGACCGAGGCCCTTCTGAGTGTAGGGCTCTATGCACCTGTGTGGGTTACATGTCCACATAACCGTCCTGCCCATTGGAATTTGTCAATAGCTTTCTTATAGCCTGTATCAGCTTCTGTGTTCTGTATAGTCAACTTTGCACATATCTTCTGGGGGGTGGATTATGTCTCCTTCATCTTTGTTTCAACCTGTTCTATTACTAGCATGTTCTTCACATTGCTTCCTTGGTCAGCTTTCTACATGAAAGTTTCATTATATGCTTTTTTTTTTTCTTTTTTGGGGGGGCAGGCATGCATGGTCTGGGAATCAAACTGGATCTCCCCCATGAAAGGCCAGCATTCTACCACTGAACCACTCATCATACACTTTTTTTTTTTCGCATGGGCAAGCACCAGGAATTGAATCCAGGTCTCTGGAATGGCAGGTGAATACTCTGCCTGCTGACCCACAATGGCCCACCCTAATCAAACACTTTCCATCATAAAATTCTTACATAGCTTTCATCTGCCTTCAGGACAAACTCCAATCTCTTTACTAATCCCTACAGCTTTCATGATCTGGCTCATTGCCTCCTTTCCAGCCTCATCTTCAACCATGCTGCTACATGAAATCTACAATCCAAGCAGTGTCCCTTCCATGCACTTCCATGGTTTCCTCTGCCTTCACGCCTCCATTCCCTTCCTCTATAGTCCTCTGTATAAAGTCCTTTATCATCGAGCATTGGGTCAAAGGAATCCTTCATTTGGCCAGAGCAAAGGAAACTAGTTTTTGAAGTTCCTAAGATTAGCCTTGAGCCTCTTAAATTTTACAAGTCTGTTGGCTTTCTTTGACTCTGTTGTTTGTAAGAACTTGGAGGAACCTCTTTTCTCTTTCACTATGGTGTTTTCACACACAGTTTCTTTGTTTCTCCTATTTTTACTTCTTAGGGTTATGTAGAAGGATTGAAATTGAACACAGAGAAGCCTATTTGGGCATTTGAGGCAAGGGCAGTTTAATGAGAATGTTTCAGTAGAAATGTAGCTGCTTATTTTAAATAAATGTGAAATGTATATTTTGGAGAGGAGGTTTGGTTGTAATTGCAAACTTTGTAGATTTGCTTAAATTTTAATAAAAATAAATTGTAACAATCTTCTTATTGTTTCTGTAACAGATGGATTTTCTAAATAATATATTAATGTTACCCTTTTCTCTCAGAAATCTCCTTCATGTAACAAACACTGGTTGGCCTGGCATGCAAGAATTCTGCACTGGACCCTTTCTAAATCATTACAGATCTTTAATTAAAAGTGTCTACATTTGAAGAACATTTCTGAGACTTATTAAATACTGTTAATTTGAAACTTTGATGTTCATTTAAAAATTTATCCATGGTAGCAACCTTATTTTATTTTAAGCAACTAAGTATCTAGCTTGGTCCTTTAAAAGACAAACATGACTTACAAATGTGCTTTTACAAATTTGCCATCTGTCTTAGTTTCCAGGCTGCTATGACAAATGCCATAGTCATATTGGGTTTGGCTCAAACCATGGGCATTTATTGTCTCATGGTTTCAGGGACTGAAAGACTGGCTTCTTCCAGGGGTTGGGAGTATTTTGGGTGGCTGGCAATTCTTGAGTTTCTTGACTTTCCCATCACATGGCAATGTCCTGTCCTTTCTCTCCATGGTTTGTTGACTTCCACCTTCTAACTCCTCTCTGTGGCTTTCTCTTTATTAGGCCACCAGTACTAGGATTAAGACCCATCCTGGTTCAGTTGCACACACCTTAACTAAAAATAATCTTTGAAGACCCTATTTACAATGGGTTCACACTCACAGGAATGTGATAAGATTAAAATATGTTTATTTGGTACAAAACCTATATTTTGACTAGTGCATTTCCTAATATAACTAATGTAGACAGCTTAATTGTACACCATAAGTACATGATGCTCATGCCCTTGTGTAGGGCATGAGATTTACTAGGTTTGTCCAGAGTGATGCCCCAGTAAATCCCAGAATGATTTGAACAGTGCATCAAAAATTATTTGCAAAGTTCCCTTGGGGGAATGGTGAGAAAGGGAGAAAATTCAACTTCCCCAAGTGGAAAATTCTTAATATTCTCTCAAGCAGTGGGGACCAAAGCAATAGGCTGAGCCCTTGGGGTTTGTTCATATGAAACTTAACCCTGCAAAGGATAGGCTAAGACTACTTTAAATTAGGCCCAAGAGTCACCCCCAAGAGAACCTCTTTCATTGCTCAGATGTGGCCTCTCTCTCAGCCAACATGACATGCAAACTCACTGCCCTCCCCTTCTATACATGGGACATGACTCCCAGGGGTGTGGACCTTCCTGGCAACATGGGACAGAAATCCTAGAATGGACTGGGACTCAGCATCAAGGGATTGAGAAAACCTTCTCGACCAAAAGGGGGAAGAGTAAAATGAGACAAAATAAAGTGTCAATGGCTGAGAGATTCCGAACAGAGTCGAGAAGTTATCCTGGAGGTTATTCTTATGCATTATATAGATATCACCTTTTAAGTTAAGGTGTAATGGAGAGGCTGGAGGGAACTACCTGAAAATGTAGAGCTGTGTTCCAGCAGCCATATTTCTTGAAGATGATTGTATAATGATATAGCTTTCACAATGTGACTGTGTGATTGTGAAAACCTTATGTCTGATACTCCTTTTACCTATCTTATCGACAGATGAGTAAAACATATGGATTAAAAGTAAATAAATAATAGGGGGAACAAATATTAAAATAAATTTAGTAGATTGAAATGCTAGTGATCAATGAAAGGGAGGGGTTAAGGGGTATGGTATGTATGAATTTTTTTGTTTTCTTTTTCTTTTCCCGAATTGATGCAAATGTTTTAAGAAATTATCATGATGATGAATACACAACTATGTGATGATATAGTGAGTTATTCATTATATATCAAGAATGGAATGATCTTATGGTAAGAATTTTGTGTTTGTATGTTGTTATGTTTAATAAATAAAAGGAAAAAATATTAAAACATGTACTTTTGGGAAACATAATTCAACTGACCATACCAACTTTACATTTATTTTCTTATGATAGTTTTCTGTACAACCCATAATAAGTTTTTATAGAATGGATGGAAGAAGCCACTTAATGCTTTTTGGTAGGTCTTCATCTATAATCTCTTAGTTCATTCATTCTTCCATTTAGGATACTTGGATTTAAGTAGTAAAAATATACTATTTGCCTTATTCCTTAATACCAACAGTTTTGATGTGGTGCTTATTAAGCATTTCCTCATTCATAGTCTATTCAAGACTTACATCTAAAAAAATAAAAACGTTTAATCTTTTTATGCCCTAAGTATATAAATAACTGCAGGAGAATAGTGTCATAAGATACAATTTCTTGGGAAAGGTATATTTGAGTCTTGGGGAGAGAAAGATAGGTTTCACTAATAAGACTCAACACAGGAAGCAATCACTACTTAAATGGAAATAGAACTCCACTTCTGTGCAAACAAACTTCGTTGTATAGATGGTTATGTTTTTCACATTTTCAAAATTCTATTTTCACTGTGAGTTCTTTTCTGAAGAAAACTATGAGAAGAAAACTTCTTCACAGAGCATTTGCCTTCCCCTTGGTTGCTTGTGATTTAGTATGTCATGCATCATTTGAAATAGTAACATATTTGCTTCGCTTTAGATAATATTTTGGATATTTGGATCAGAATGTCAAAATTCACTCTCTACTCCATTCTCAAGTCTTAGATTTAATTCCTGTGTCATGCTGCAGTTCACAGTTATTGGATTTTCCTTGGACCTTTATTCAAAAGGTAATGCTTCAAATGCACAATGTGCCAAGCTTCTCTGCATACTGAAAATATACGTGCTTTGGTGTTAGAACAAGATGTGATAACCATATACATAAACATATTTGAGATCCAAGTGTCTCCTTCAGACCTTTCTTTAAAAGAAGCCAGAAAGTGGAACATGGAGGGGCGAGCAGCGGGGGGAGTGTGTGTGGGGGGGGCGGGCAGTGGGGGAAGGGTGCGAGGGCGGGGAGAAAATTGAACTTTCCAAGATCAGTACTTAACATAAAAATTTCATCACAATCTTTATCATCTTGCAGTGGTTGCAGAAAAGGCCTAGGCTCCCTCCACCTTTAACTTCCTAAAGTCGCCTATTTTACCTTCAAATCTGATGAAGTGTCAAAGTCATTTACCAGTAATGAGTTCTGCTGCAAATTTTATTTTGCTTGGAATTTAATTAATGGGCCAAAGACTTTCCATTGTGATTTGAGCAAATGAATAATAAATCAGGAAAGGAGATTTGTCAGGGAAGGAACATCTGTTTCTTACAAGCGTTACAACATGACTACAGCTTGGCTGTGCATTACCAGCACAAAGACAGTAGGAGTCCTCTCCGGTGAAGCTCTCTTCATTTATTGCTCCACTGAAGGTGAACAGAGAGCACTCTAATGGGCCTCTGGTGTTAATAAAAGCTTTGCGCTTCTCCAGTTTGGCTGTAGCCTCTTCCTTTAGGGTGCTACTGTCCTTAGTACATGGTTTGTTGAGCCATGTCAGGATTCTGCAGTGTCAGTGCTTTAGTGGATGATTAATAAAGGAAAGACAAATTCATAAGCAGAAACAATATGAAATTACCATCATATTAGTGTTCACTGTCATGCTTTTTATTTTGGGGGGTTTGTAAATGAGATCGTGATTGAAGCTAAGTACTTTGACTCGCACTGTCAAAAAGCAAAACTAGGTCATCAGACTTGTTGGGCTTTGTCTAGTTAACCAATAATAGACTATCTAGAGTGGTTTGACATTTGTAATTGTGCCAAAGCATTCGGTCAGTGATTAAAAAGAGGAGAAGAATGCGCTTGATCCATCAAGGTCTGCACTGATGGGGGAAAAAAGACAGGATAGTGTTTTGTTTGCTATTTATTGCTGGAACACACTTTGCTCCTATACACAAAGGAGCTCTAAGTGCCCACTAGGTAGGAATAAATCGCCTTCTGGAAATTTGCACTGCAGGGCTCATGCTGACCCCTGTGTAATGTTTATAATGTATGCAGAACTGTAATGGGCGCTGATGTCATACAGAAAAAATACCAGGTCTTACATGTTACCCTTGTTAGAAATCCTTTTCTGAAGGCTGGGAAGATGATGAGAAGAATTTCAAATTTTATGATTTTATTATATGTCTCTGGACTATACCTTAGAGGAACACTTCCCTGGCGAAACAAATATTTTCCACCACTGGAATAATGTACAGCCCTCCAAAACAATACTTTCCAGCATTCTGCACAACGTTGCTTTGTTTGATATGGCGTCCTTCATGCAATTTGTTTCTGATCTAACTCTTACAAAGTGAGAATAAAAAAAAAAAATATATATATATATATATATATACTTATAGACACATGCACACACATTTATATATCAGCTGTGGGAGAGATGACCACATAAAGACAGAGAAAGTTATTTTGTATTTTGGACAGAATCAAGTATGTACTAAGTCATTATGATGGGTAGGGCTTGTGTCTGTTTTTCAATATTTGGGAAATAAGATCAATCAATCTACCCCTAAAAAGGGCATACTGAAAAACTCACTCATGGTTTCTCCACTTACTCTTTTATGCATGACAAATCCGAATTCTTAATTCACTCCAGGATAGGGTTGTCAGATAAAATATAGGATGTCCAGTTAAATTTGGATTTTTTTTTTTTACCAAGTACATCCCAAGTAATGGATGGAATACACTAACAGTGAAACACTTTTCATTGTTTGTCTGAAATTCAAATATCCTGTGTTTTCATTTAGGAAAATTTCATGAAAGTTGTAAGTGTCCAACATTTTTTTACCTTTTTTAATTTTATGGCCATGACTTAAAATATACTTGTAAAGCCAAGAGACATAAAAGAAGGTATAGATATAGGCTAGTTAGCTTAGATTTGTTACAATTAAACATGAAATTATTCTTAAATGATAAACATTAATAGTGATGGTGCTTAGAGTAAATAACTTACTTGAGCTGTGTGCACAGGTTAACATACTTAACTCTTAAATTTAAAAGTAGAAATATGATACCATATATGCCCACATATAACATGAGCTCAAATATAAGTCAAGATTTATTTCTCTCATTGTAGATTTAAAAAGCAGTTGTTGAACTTGAGTTCATAATTTTTGATATGCATTTAAATAGCCAAATATCTACTTACATAATTTACTTTCCTAAATATCAACTTAAAAATTAAATGCCTTTGTCCAGTATCATATTTCATGCCACCGTGTTGTTCAGTCTTTTTCCTTGCATCTTTGACATCAGTGTCTTTATCATTATTGAGCCTCATTTGTCATGAAATACAGTTCTCCAGTGGATATATTCTTTGTACTTTCTTCTAAGCTGTTTGAGATATAACACCTTTAAAATACATGATGCTGTCACTGAAAGTATTATCTCAAGCCACATGTCCATTCATAATACATTTGGATGGGTTTGGGTTTGCTCTTCATCCTCTAAGTGTATATTTGTGCTCTTCACAGCATCATTATTCTTGGTATTGTTTTAAAGTGATTGTTACAAGACTTGATGACAATGGCAGCCACTTCTTATCATTGTGGTATATACTCTCAGGGTCATTACTCACCTATATTATATTTCTTAGACTTCAGCAGTAGCAATTGAGGTCATGTAGGGCCATTTATTTTTTCTTAATATGTACATTTTCAAAATTAAGTAACTGAAAGCAACTAGTTAGATTTGAGAAACTTCAGAAAGACACAAGCATAAGGTGACCTTATTCTGAGGAATAATTTTGGAAAACATCTTGCCTGGTAATTCAGTGAATGACAGAACTGAGCCTATCACAACAGCTTGCAGGTGGATTTTTCAATTGAAAGGTGTCAAGGTGATTTCTGGAGCTAACTTATAGTCCTTTTAAGCCCCATAGATATGGCTATAGCCATTTTTTCTTCTGAGTCACAGAAAAACCTTCTCATTTGTATACATATATAACACACATACACACATGTACAGTGGGACCTCAGAAATTGAGAGTCCACTCAGGCACCCAGGCATCAAATAATTCATCAATGTAAAGGGAACAGGGTTATAAGCATATGATACTTCCGTGACTGCATCTTCCTTAATTGTCTAAATAGGTTATATGCTAAAGCAAAGGTAAGAGTTCTTGTATTTTATTTTATATTTAAATATTTGATATCAATTAAATGATCAAGCTCATATGGTATATAACTCTCCTGATTCTGGACATTAGGAGTGTGTATCTTTAGAGAATGGGCCTTTAGGCATGTGTTGATAATATGCAGTTGTACAAACATGCACAAGAGAGTAGGAAAATACTTACGACGTGTTTTTTTTTTTTAAACATACTAAGGGAAATGGACTTTCAAGCTTAAAACTGGCTTCAGTTTAGTTTTCCATTCGTAGGCTGAAATGTGTTTATTGGGCTAGCTTCTTCTTAAAGGACTGCAAGATTTTTTAATTCCAAAGAAACTGGCAATGATCGGGGCTTACAATATGCAGTTGTAGAACCCGGTAGAACACTTCATAGAAAGTAGCTGCGTCAAAATGCATGTTGAATGAATTAACAGGTAGGTAAAATAAAGGCTAAAATGATTTCTTGCTTAGATAAGCAACCCCCCTCCAAATTGATTATCTAGAAAAAAGGGTGAGGGTGGCATTTCCGTCTCAATAGTCTCACAGTCTTCAAAGTTGATTGATTTCCCTCAGTAATTTTTATCTGAGTTTCTATCTTAGTTTGCTGGTGTAAGCCTGGCCTTAAAATCAGTCTAGAGTTTTCGTCTTTGAAAATGGAGGACTTAAATACCATAATTGATGATGTCATTTTCTGTGTGATACCATTGAAACAGCTCACTCATAAAACGCCTCATTTCTACTTAGTCTTTACCACATGATGGCCCCCAAGGGGGACGTATCAGAGTCAACTGAGGGGCTTTTTCCATTACTGCCCCTATCAGGAGCTTAGCCTGCTTGTCCGCCCCTTGAGGGTTACTCTGCAGGGTGTGTTGTAACTCTCAGGTGTGTTGGGATAGAAAAAAAAAAATGGAAACAACCAATCAAATGAAAAGCTACACATCTGGCAAATCACCAGATATTTTCCATTATGCTTATGTAGATGTTATGTAAAGCAAACATTCGGATAGCAGAATTTCCCCCCTTAAACTAGTACTTGCCATCATGTAAACACTGCTTTAGAATCAGTGGGTTTTATGGGAAAATGTTCAACACGCATACAGAAATGTTAACAGTCCTGCCATCTTTGAACTTCTTTTGTTTTTCTGGGGAAATCAAAAAAGTGGTGGGCAGTAAAATTTCTTCCTGTGTCCCAATACCTTTTTTTTAATAAACCTCTGCCAATTCTAAATACATTTCTGTTCCTTCAACACCTTCAACAGGTAGTCTTTATGTGAGAGGAAATAACTTGCACTGAAATGTCGCCAATCCAAACCACACTGCCCAGCTATCTCTAGTCCTCTGGGCAGAGTTATATAGCTGACCCTCAAACTTCACATTGGTGAGATCTACCAATCTTTCAGGCCTTGACCAGAAGAGTAAGATTTCAGTTATAATCAGTAGATTCAAAAGGCTCCTATCACTGTGTTCCATCCCCTTTCATCCTGGATTGGTCCCTTTCTTAGCAAGGTAAGGGATACACCTGGCCAGGAGATGTTTTTTGCAGTGCTGGGAGAGTGGTGTTCAACACCCCTGTGTCACATAAGGGCGGATACATTTATCAGGTTACTGTCCCATCTGTTTCACTGTGGATTCACATACTTTCATCTGAATTCAATACACTACGCAAACAAAATTGGTTTTTTTTTTGTGTTTCAAACTGTGTTTGAATTCAACGAAATCACTATTTACGGACAGAGGATGAGAAGGGATTATGAAAAAAGTTCTCTATATGATGCCAAAATTTGGTCTAATGGATTATTTCAGTTCTTGGTCCAGTCATTTTGTAGAGTCCATCTTAAAACTACTTGGAATTAATTGTAGTAGTCGAGTGGAATTAATGGGAATCAAACTATTTAGGTAGAGAAAGAATATTCTTTGTCTTACAGGAGATACAAGTAGAGGGCCCTATCTATGGTCTACTATGATTTCTCCAACCTGTGAGAAAGTTGAAGTCTCTTATTTTGGAACATGAATACTTCTGTGGGAGGAGGACAGGCATGAGCCTTCAGCCTGCATGTTGCCATGCAATAGTTAGGGACACTCATTTACAGAGCAGAGGAGGGTTGGGTGTTGCAAGACTTAGATGGACTCATAGCTCAATTAAGACACCCTTTCACACTCTCCCAAAGCTACTACTTTCTCAGTTACTCTACTCCAGCCACAAAAGGCCTTCTTTCCCCTCTTCAGAGAATTTGTATTTGCTGTCCCTTTGCCTGTAACACTCTCCCTTAACTACTCCTTTCCCCCAACACTCTCATTTTCCCAGGCTTTTCTTGCACTTTCTAATTGAGAGGTGTTTGCTGACTCCCTAAATAAACAGATTCATTTTCTCTCCCAAACAGACTCCTCACTGTTTGCTATCACTGTCTCCTGTTAGTTTCCTTCATAACACCTGTCACTTGGATGCATTCCATTCCAGATATCAAATCCTTTTAGTGAAACTATTCATACTGAGTATATCCCAGAATTTAGTTCGTTATTTTCTTTTAGAAAAATGACATGGTACAAAAACCATATTTTAAAGGATCTGGGACAGTACCTTGTAGTCAAACACATTCATGTTTCTGCAGTGAAGCGTGTGAATACTCAGGCCAAGTGAGACGGATGAGCAACTACATAAACAGATTAATAAATAAAAAGATACTTAAATAAATAAGACTTTGTGTCAGTACAGTTCTCTTTCCTGCTAAATTAGTTAAGAAGATGCTGTTTTCAGAGCCTTTTAGTTATCAAAATTATTGATAAGTGATTATGGAGTTGTATATCTTATTTGTTTACTTGTTCATGTTCTGTAGCTACTGCAGCCTATAATCTCCACAAGAGAGACCGTGTTTGTTTTGTTTATGACTGCAGCCTTAGCATCTGATACCATACCTGGTAATAATAGGCATTCAAGAGATATTTATTAATCGAATCAGTGAATAAATCAAACTACATATTTTTTTTTTTCTGAAGGGGTTTTCAGTAGTCATAACCAAGGGATAGCTATGCACATTCTACAAAAAATTTCCCATGGCACTGGAATTTGAGACCATAGAAACAAAGTTATGGGCATTTTGAAAGTTGTAGATGAACTTGACCATCCTTGTCTGTCATGCCCAAACAGCTGTAAACAGCATTCAAAATGATAGTGTTCAGATAGGGTAAGTATTCACCTAGATCATCAAACAAAATTCAAGACACATTATTTTAATGTTATTCTTTCAAAAATTTGCAGTCCTCAAATGGTGTAAAGGGCACTGTTCAGATGTTCTTTTGTAAGTGGGTGTTTTGAAATTTAGAAATATTTGCTAAAGAAGGAAAAGAGAAAGGGAGAGTGAGGAAAGAGAGTTAGAAAGCAAATACGTCAAAATGTTAGTGTTGGTGAAACTAGGTGAAGGGTATGTGGGATTCCATTGCACTATTTATTCTTATAACTTTTCTGTAAATTAATTTTTCTGAAATTTACAACAATAAAAAGTTGAGGGCCATTTAAATTGCAGCAAAAAGAATAAAACAATTAGGAATAAGCTTAGCCAAAGAAGCACAAGACTTTTAAACAGAAAATATTGTTATAAGAAATTAAAATCTGAGTAAGTGGAAAGATACCATATGTTTATGGATTAGAAGACAATATTGTTGACAATAGTCCCGAAATTGATTTAGAGATTTAATGCAATGAATGTCAAAATTCCAACTGCTTTTATTGCAGAAATGGACAAGACAATCCTAAAATTTATATGGTAATGCAAGAGTCCCAGAAAAAAACAAAATAATCTTGAAAATGAAGAATTAAGTTCTAGGACTCAGACTTCCCGATTTCAGAATGTACTAAAAAGCTATATTAATCAAGACAGTGTGATCGTTTTCCCTATTATTAATACTTTGCATTTGCATGGTCCCTTTGCTATAATTGATGAAATAACATTATAATTATATATTAATTGTGGTCCATAGTTTACATTAGCTTCCACTGTTTGTGTAGTAAAGTCCTATGATTTTTTAGAAATTTTTATTATAGTAACATACATATAATCTAAAATTTCCTCTTTTAATGGCTTTCAGATATTTAATTCTGTGGTATTAACTACATTCAAAATAATGTACTACCATCACTCCATCTAGTACCAAAACTTTTCCATCACATCAAACAGAAACTGTGTATTAATCAAGCACTAACTCCCCATTTCCAACCCTCACCCCAGCCCTGGTAACCTATATTCAGTTTCTATGAATTTGCATATCAGTGACATCTTATTTGTCTTTTTGAGCCTGGCTTACTTCACTCGGCTAATGTCTTCAAGGCTCATCAGTGTTGTTGCCTGTATGTTTTATTTATTTATTTTTTGCATGGGCAGGCACTGGGAACCGAACCCAGGTCTCCGGCATGGCAGGCAAGAACTCTGCCTGCTGAGCCACCATGGCCCACCCTGCCTGTATTTTTTGACAGGAGTGCTAAGATCATTCAATGGAGAAAGAATGTTTTTTTTTTCAAAATAGTTCTGGGACTACAGGATATCCACCTGCAAAAGAGTGAATCTGGCCCCCTAACTCATGCCAGATACAAAAGTTAACTCAAAATAGACCATCAGCTTAAATGTAAGAGCTCAAACTATAAAACTCCTAGGAAAAAAAACAGGTTTAAATCTCTGTAACTTTGGATTAGGCAACAGTTTTTAAATATGACACAAAAAAGCACAAACAGCCAAACAAAAATAAAATAAAATAAATAGATAAATTGGGCTTCATCAAAATTTAAAATGTGTTAATATCAAGAAAGTGAAAAGATAACCTAAAGAATGAGAGAATATTTGCAAATCATATATCTGATTAGGGTCTACTAGTCCAAATTCTTGCCACTCAACAAAACAGAAAATCACAATTGTTAGAGAAGATGTAGAGAGACTGCAACTCTCATGCACTGTTGGTGGGAAGATAAAACAGTGCAGATTCGTGAAAAACATTTTGGTAGTTCCTTAGCGAGTTAAGCATCGAGTTACTATATGGCCAGCAATGTCACTACTAAGTATATACTCAAGATAATTGAAAACATGTTCACATGAAAACCCTTACATACTTAATTATAGCAGCATTATTCAAAATAGCCTAAAAATGGAAATATCCAGGTGTCCAACAACAGATGAATGGATAAACAAAATGTTTTGCATGCACA
This sequence comes from Myrmecophaga tridactyla, assembly GCA_004026745.1. NCBI lineage: Eukaryota > Metazoa > Chordata > Mammalia > Pilosa > Myrmecophagidae > Myrmecophaga > Myrmecophaga tridactyla. The sequence goes on along the minus strand of PVIY010008353.1, from coordinate 33,808 downwards.
CACATGCAATGGAAGATTATGCAGCTATGAAAAGCATGAAATACTGATACTTGTGAAAACATGGATGTATCTTGTAAACATGATGCTGAATGAAAGAAGCCAGACACAAAGGCCACATGTTAGATGATTCCATTTATATGAAATGTCCAGAATAGGAAAATCCACAGAGACAGAAATTATGTGAGTGGTGCCAGGGACAGGGGCTAGGAGAGGATGGGCTGTGATTTCCAATGGTTGTAGAGGTTTTTTGTTTGTTTGTTTGTTTTGTTTTTTTGGAGGGGGGTGAAAATGTTCTGAATTAGATAATGGTGATGGCCGCATAGCCTTGAGGTTATTCTTAAAACCTCTAAATTTTACACTTTAAAATGGCAGATTTTATGGTATGTGGATTATATCTCAATAAAAGTTGGGAGTAAAAGATTTCTGAGGACATAGTTTCTATAGTGAAGGAACAAGTAGCTTTACTGAGAACAGACTGAAGTGAAAGACATGAGAAGAATGAAGCTGGTTACAACAAGAAAAGCATATGTGAGAGCATAAAAATAAAAGCAAAATTAAAGTTTTCATTGAAGGCAGCTAGGGGCAAAAACTAAAATTTTAGAAAATTTAGGTAATGCACAAGAAACACTTCAGAGGGCAGTATACAATGCATAGCATAAAAACAAATATATAAAACAAGATAAGATGATAAGCATAGAGAAGAAAGAATAAGCACACGTCTAAGTATTACAAGTATGCATCTTCCTACAAGGTAGCATCTGTCTTTCTTTATTTATTATAATTTATTTCACATATCAATCTTGAAAATCAATGTAGGGAGCAACATTTCTTTCTTGTTTCATACTGTAGTCACCCAGTCCCCTGACACCCAGCACGGTTTGGCGCATAGTAGGTACTCCATAAATATTTGCAAAATTAACTAATTCAATAAGTGCATTTCAGAGTGACAAACCAGAACCAAAAGGCAGAGCTCATCACAGTAATAAGAGAAAAAATTCTGAGCTCAATAAATATCAGTTTAGAAGTTGAAAAGATTACTAAAATCTAGACAAACTTGATTAAGAGACCCATATGTTAGGAAAAGGTTGAGTTTTAAGAATGACGACAATAATTATAAGCATCCAAGTATAAAAAAATTAGGTTATCCACAAAGGAACTAACCTCAGACTTTTTCACCAGTAGATGATAAAAGATGAAAGAGAAGTGTCTGCAGAGGATTAAAGAAAATAGACTATGACCAAAGAATTAAGTATCAGATGAAGTTATCATTCATGTGCAAAGAGGCTTTTAGTTAAACCTAAGGCTCAAAAATATGCCACTTCTATAAAAACCTAAAATTGTGAAATTGTAACCCATGTCAAAGTCTGAAATCTGTTCTATAACTAGTTGTGATGATGTGCTTGGAAATTTATAGCTTTTTTATATGTATGTTATTGTTCACCAAAAAAGAAGGAAAAAAATGTCAATTGTGATGATAAAAAAGTATTTAGGCCCTAGAGCCTCCTATATTCTGGAGCAGCTAGAAGGAAAAATCTGAGAGGATCATATGGTAGCCCATGACAAACTCTGGGCTCTGTCCTGTAACCACTTTTTGAAGAGTGCTTTGAAAACTATCGCCTTTTTATTGCTTTGCTTTCTGTATATATTATACTCTACAATAAAAAATAGGCTAAAAAATGCCTCTTCTAAACAAGGACTCAGAAAAATGCCACTTTTATAGTCTGCCTGAGAAATAATACCATGAAGATAGAGCAAAATAAAAAATGAACGAAAGTGCGGGAATGGGAATGCTTTAGTATACAGGAATGGTAGTTAACATGGAAATGAGAGCTAATGCGTTATTAAGTATAATTATAAGTACAACTAACAGATTTAATTTAATATCCAAAAATAATTACTGGAAGAGAAGATAGAGGTCGCCAGTGTTTCTCCATCTTTTTCATGTCATGGCAGACATAGTATGTCATATGACATACTGGCCTACGTGGATGTGGCTACAGGCAGCACCAAACACACCGAGAAGCCCTGTTAGCCGAGGCCTTTAACACTGGGCATAGCTGGAGCCTGATATGCCCCATAGTATATAGATTTAGATTTTGCTGTCATTGAGATGGGAAACCAAAGGAGGGTTTTAATGATGAGTCAGTGGTAGGTGAAAAAAATCAAGGAACAAATCTGAATATAAAGTTGTGTTTCAGCTTGGCTGAAATACATTTTTACAACTTTGGCATACACAGTCAAACAAAGGTTAATGTATTACTTGGGAGATGTGAGCTTGATTTCTTTTCTTTATAATTGTCCTTAATTTCCAATATTTTACAAAATGTGTTTTTATAATCTCCAGAATATCACGGATAGCATTAAAAAAAAAAAAAAAAAAAAAACACGGGCGGCTGCCGTGGCTCAGCAGGCAGAGCTCCGACCTGCCATGCTGGAGGTCTGGAGTTCGATCCCTGGTGCCTCCTGCCCATATGCAAATTAAAAAAAAACAACACCAAAATTATATGTTTGTTTGGTCTTAACGCAAAAAATAGCTACAGATGGATTAATGTATGGAACCAACAGCCTCAAACAGAGATTCTACTATATATATATATATTTCATAAACAAAATAAGAATTCAAATGTATGAATATGTTCATGTACATGGTTTGCTTTATAGAATATCCTTTAGTTTAATATGGGCTATTATATTGGCATTTACTTATTCATTAGATCACTGATAACTATAATTTTCAAAGGTGCCCTAACTTATTCGTATTTTAAGAACTTGAACTTTTGTTTACATTCCCTTCCCTTAATTTTGTCTGGAAGCCATGCCACCTCCAGTCACCTCTCAGGGGGTTGCCCATGAGACTAAATTGGGACCAAACAAACTCAGTGAATCCCACTTAATTTACTTTCCTTAGAAGAACCACTTCCTTTCTGTCTCCCATGGACCCTAACCAGTGCCGTCTTCTGCTTTATTCTGCCCTACTTTGCTATTTAGTTTACTCAGTTTAGATTTTTGTTATGTTCTGAGCAACAGGAGAAAGGTCTATTCCATAGTTCTGGGTATTCTATAACTCAATATCTGGCTGTTCTAATTAGAGATATAATTTGTTTTTAATTATTTTCCCTAAAATTGCCTCCTCTTCTGCATTATCCACAATATTCAAACCAGACACCACAACAGAGTGTTTACTGAAATCTTGGTAATATAACACAGTCAAATTTTATTTCCCTATCATGTTTCAGCCTAATACTGCCCTTCTTCACATCTTAGCTACTTTATCTGAAACTTGTGACCTTAGGATCACCGAGGACCCTTCCCCAGAGTGAGCAGGAGACACTGAAGGTGGCTTTGGCATTTTTTGGCTGCATCCTTTGAGACACTTTATATAGATCTGGGTTTCTCAGTTTCTTATAATACAGTCTCAACACTGCGATGATTTCAGGTTAATAAAATACTGAATTTTATGTCAAAAATTTTCATCAGTGATGCTCAAACATTTACTGGCATTTTAAACAATTATCCAGCAGTCTTGATTTTGTAGTCCAACACGTTGGAGGACAGGTATAGTGATAGTAAACAGTTGCCTGCTTTTACAAATCTGTATAAATATCGGTGCTTTGAGACTTACTGATTCATGGCCTGGCAAATATCTCTAACTTCTTATGGTCATTTTCCTTACTTTCTAATTTTCTTAAACAATAGTAGTCATTATATCTTGCTCATGAATCAGGGGTTGACTGGATTTGGCCAGGCAGGTTTCACTTCATGAGGTTGCCGGTCAGTTTGTGACCGGGGCTGAGATGGCCTAAAAGCCTTCTTCTTCCCTCACAGATTCCAGCAGTTTCCCCACCTCAGATCGGAGGTGATAGACCACAGCCGTCCAAGCTGAACCACAATCTGGCACATGGCAGATGTCCTCATGCCAAACATAATTACGTGGGTGAAATTAATCTAGAGTTACTTTGGGTAGAAGGTAGTTGAGGTAGAAGAAAAGAGACTATTGGATTTCCAGGGTCTTTAATTCTGCTTATTCTCTTGAATATTGTGACAGAATATAAATTTAAATGTGACTACCTTGAACCTCTTCCCTTCTTTCTCTTTTTTCTTCTCCATGTCCAAATGTAGATGTGATAAGATAAGGGGCTGTGAATAGTTTTGGGTTGGGGTAGCAATGGTTGGAAAGGAAAAAAGAATAAAGGAGAGATATGCACATTCATATAACTAAACTGATCATTTCTAATCTTGAAGCTAAGGGTTGAGCTGTTCTTTGATGTGCTACAAGAAGTAGAAGCAATGTTGTTTAACATTTTTGCTAGTATCTGAGATAGTAGAAATACTACTCGTATATATTTAGCTGACACCTGGTTGGTTGTATTCTTAGAAAGCAGGCAAAATTTTTTCCTCTTTAATGCCTTGAGTAGTAACAGAATAATCTTTCAAAAACAGCAATAAGGAAGAATTGATTCAAGTTTTCAGTATCTCATTGGAACCTATGTAATGGCAGATCAACATTTCATACATAAGCAACCTAGAAGCAGTAAACAGTATTTCACTGGTAACCTCAAACCTTCCCAATGAAAGCTTTCATAAAATGCATTAAAACCACTCTGTTCCACTCTGGGTTTCCAGCCAAAATTAATTAGGGCCTCATCAAGAGAGGTACTCACCTTGACTTTCAATGAGCCATAGATAAATAATGAACTAAGTTTCAGTTGATGATTAAAGGGACTTAAAGAGAAAAGAAGATACCAGGCTTAATTCTTGGTTTGGAAATGGTCACATGGGTGTGTGTGTGTGTGTGTGTGTGTGTGTTTCCTCTTAATATCTATCTTTAAAAATCTCATCTAGCCCTGTGACATGTAAAGAGAGAGCAGGGGCCAAGAATGTAACTAGTTTTAGATAGAGGGAAGTTTGGGGTTCCATTCCTGCCTTTGAGATTCATGTTATATGAGACAACCAACCTCTTACAATAAATCATTTTCAGGGGCCAGTGTCAGAAATGAGCCCTGGGTAGGATGAGTTTCCAGCCTGGACCCTTTTATAATGATTTTTTAAATCACAGAGTGATTTTCTTTTCTTCTGAACTCAGGAGGGCACCCTAATATCAAAATTAGTGGTCATCTCCCTTTTATGCATTTCATGGTATCTTTGATTTGAACTCAAAGCTACTCCTTTTGATGTATCTTTATGAAAAATTTATTTATTTATCCAAAGAAGTCTTTATGTAATTTTCATCCTTCAAAATATTGAGTTAAAACTCCACTTGTTTGGAAGAGACCTTAAACAGCGGACACGAAATATTGATTCTAGAGGCCAAAACCATATGAGCCAGACATCCTGTATCTGAGTGAGAAGTTTGTGGATTTGAGGTTATTATTTCTCTTTCAACCGCGTCCTATTTGGAAAAGGATAATAGTGCCCGACAGATCTTTTGTTTAGTGCTTCTTATATATAGTAAAATACTGTAATTTAACAGCTTGCTGGGGGAACAAGAATTTGTTCCAGTTCCTGATTTAAATGTTTATGCTAATTGCTATTTATTGGCCCAGATGCAAATGATAGGTTGGCCAAAGTGAAATTTTATGACGAGCAAACTCCCCCCTTTTGTGCAAATTGAAAAAGTGAAACAAGAGGAGGGTGAAATGAGCCGAAGATGGTCTTAATGGCTGCTTTTTAATGGGGAAGATAAAATTAAGACTGATTTACGTGGCCAACTCCCCTGTTTTCTCTTATCAGCTCATTTGGCAGGAAAAATGGAAAAGTAATTGTTCCTCTTTCAATGTGGGCCTCAAACCATTATTTATTGGCTGAAATTAATCGCTGTTTATCCTTCATTCACGTGGAAACCGCTCTATCAGCATTATGAACCTCAGCAACTCAACTAGTCCCTTGCAATTTAGTAGACAGAAAGCTCGGATCCTGATGAGGCGTGCCTTAATTTTCTGGGCTGTGGGAGTTAATGAAGACTCCTTTCTGAGGTGGACATATTTGTATTTCTACAACATTAATAACAAAGACCCTCACTTTCTCTTTGGCAGCAAATAAACTTTCAAAAAAAAACAGAGGAAAAATTATTGAAAAAACTGTGCCTGAAGAAAAACAGAGAGACAACATCACAAAACAGATGTGTTTTCCCTTCAGACACATCTAATCCACGAGGAGATTTACAGCCCACTTGTGGGACTCTATGTGAACCCAAGAGTTCCCAGCAGGATCCCACAAATCGGTAAAGGCAAGATGGAAAAATGCAAAAGCCATATATCCAAAAAGAAGAATTTCTTAGTTCTATCTGTTTCCACTTTAACTCTTCTCAACATTGTTTGATGCGCATAATTGACAGCCTGTGGTTTTTCTGGAGTGGGGATTCCTGGATCACCTCCTATTGTTCCTCAGGGAACCATCTGGAACTGGCAGCCTGTCCTCCAGACTCGTATCTTCTCTTTCTCAATCAACCAGTCAGTCATCAAGCACTTGTGTGCACCTTATGTGCCCACCAGGCCTCTTCTACTGTGAATTAAACTAACAGCCAGAGTGTCCCTCTAAGTCTACTAGAAGTACAGCAAAGTGTCAAGAGTCAGAATCAATCTCAAGGAAGCAATTACAGGGGACAGTTTGTAATTGTGGGTCTTTCAGAGACATGTAGAGTCCTTCTGTGGGTTCCTTTGGATCCCTTCTGTGACAGTTTCTTGCCAAGACCCAATCTTCCTCACTCTTACTTAACAGTGTTCTACATTTTGATCTAGAAGAATAAGTCAGTAAATACTGGCACGAGTCCCCAATTTCCACAGTTAAAATTCACATTACCTTGCCATATTACAACTTAACAGATACTGTGAACATAGATTTTTGCTTAATTTTTTTAATTTGGCTTTTAATGGTCTTCTTTTTTTATTCTCAATGAAAAACAAACATATTTCCTTCATCTACCATTAAATAAAAGATTTTTATATACCTGAAATATTGCTATGTGAGCAATTTTGCATTCTGTATTTTTAGTCATTCTTTCATTCATCCATCAAGAATCTAAGGAGGACGTACCTTGTGCCAGCCACTATTATAGGAACTGGGGATTGACAAAAGTCTCTGACTGCATGGAGCCTACATTTTAGTGTTCTTTTACTATTATGAGCATTTCCCATATCCCTGAATTCTCTGTGTTTATCATTTCAAATAGCCACATGCTAATCAATTTAATAGATTTGTTTTTGGGGGGGTGCATGGACTGGGAATCGAACCTGGGACTCCCATATGAAAGGGGAGCATTCTACCACTGAACCACCCATGTACTCTATGCTAATCAGTTTATATGTGCCACAGTTTACTTCACAGTTCACTTATTTACTAACAAACAGTGCAGTGATGAACATCTTTATGCATACTTATTTTCTTCATGTCTGATTGTTTCCTTAAGATATCTAGACTTTCTGGGTCTGATTTCCAGCTTTCAGCCTGGCAGTATCAGAATCACACCACTCCAGCTTGGAGAATCAGCATCTACAGGGTGTGTTCCAGGCATGTGTGTTTCTGATATTCTCCCGATTTCCATGTTTTCCTTTAGCTCTTTGAGCGTATTTAGAACTATTTTTAAAAGCCTTTGTCTACTATTTTCCAGGTTTGATCATCCTCATAAATGATTTTCTAATGCTTTAATCTCCTACTTTGCTTGGACGTGCATGTTCCATTTCTTTGGCTGTTTTGCAATCTTTTGTTGACTCCTGGAAATTTTGATATTTGAATGTGTTATCACTGGAATTTAGACTTCAAGGCCTCTGTTCCTTAAGCTTGTATCTAGTTAGTGTTACGACAGAACTTTCCTTAAGTGCCATGAACTAACAAAAACCAATAAAGAAGCTGAGGAAGAAAAAAAGCCTTTTTCCTAGTCTTTGCAGATTGACTCATGTGGGTGCTCTCCTTCAGCGTTTATCCATATAATGAGTTGAGCTCATATAATGAGACCAGCTGCAAGCCAAAGTATAGGGGCTTCCCCAGTCATTTTTGCACGTCTTGTCCTGGGTAGGGACTTGTGGCCCTAGGAATTCTCCCAATTATGTAGGTAGGAATGTGCCTTGTTCCCTGGGAAACAGTTTCCTCCCAGTGTCCTGGGCATTGCACTGGATGTAGACGTACTACAGCCTGTGATCCTTTGCCCCAGGCGGCCACTTGACTGGTCTCCCGTAGTGTGCTGCAGGAGAGCTCTGTGTGCCACCTTCTATATGCAGGGCAAATTCTTGGGCAGCAAATCCTTCAAGCCATCACCAAACAGGTTAGGCCAGACATACATGTGCCTTGCATGTGCAAAGGGTCACTCTGCTCCCTCTGGAAATGGGACCAGGGATTTGCACTGAGAACCAGCTGCCCCAAGAGAAGGTGGTGAGGGTGGGGGCGTGGTCAGCCAGGGGTGTCATGAGATCCTATCGCCTGTTAACACAGACCTTTAGCTGTTTTCAGGAGCTTTGAGAAAGATGTTTCTGCCAGTTCTTGCTCATTGTTTGACGTTTCTGTGGAGGGATGGAGCCCTGAAGCTTCCCACTCTATCATCGTAATGAGGGCATAGCTCGGCATGTATATTTCTGATTCTGAGCCAAAGTTAAGAATATTATCTTATTGCAATTATTCAGTGTCATTTCGATTTTGCTTTCAAGTGCATGCTCATTATATTTATAATCTCAACTTCCTCTATATTTTTAACATTACCAGACTCTAATAAAACAGTTGTTGAATATCTGGCCCAGTGGTGTATTTTTCCCTAGGTGCTGGGCTTACTCTGTCTTTTTCTACTAGAATTCTCTTTGCAAGAAAGAGAGGAAAAAAAAGAAAAAAGATATGGTTTGTTTTTATCTCAATAGTTCCCAACCTTCCCTAAGAATTTTCTCATGTTATATTCCAATATTGATTTTAGAATCCATATTATAGATTGTCATAAACTGATGCTATCTTTCAACTATTTCTACTGACTCTCCATTAGCACTTTACTGTGTTAAAAAATAAACAAGCAAAATCATCAATCTTATTAATTTATAGGATATTAAAAAATAAAATCCTATTTCTAAATAAGATTCCATCTAATTGGTGAAAAAGATAGTCCTGGATTTAAGTTCAGTGTGACGGTAAGTTTGTGTGAGGTCGGAGAGATAGAGAAGTTATTGTGTGGTGAGAGATCAAGAGAGATTTGTAATCTAGTGCCTTAGAAATATTTATTTTTTTTACTTGTAATTTTGTCTGATTTTTTTTTTTGAAAGTGAAGTATCTTACAACTAAAAAGCATAGATAAATAATCGTTTGGAATTGAAATTTTTGAGAATGAAGATAGTCAGAAACTTGAAGATCCACACAACAATTGGTCACTAAATTCCATTCGAAACTTCCTGGAAACCAAGGCAAAAAGAGGATTTTCTGGTTTGTATTGGAGATGCAATTATCCAGGAAAGATGTGTGCAAAGTCCTATTGTCTGATGAATTGGACTCCTGGGCACTACTTGCAACACCAAGACGGTTTTTGCAAGATCTGTATAAAAGGACCCTTGTCACCTTGGACTAAAAGGGGCAAAACAAGGACAAATTGAAGGAAAATCCACTCTAAGGGCAGGACCATGGAAGCTGAGGTCTGGACCAAAGACCAGCTCCTGGACGCAGAGGACAGACCCACTGATGTGCAGGGAAAGGAGAGGGGGGTCCTTCTGCCCTGCTGTTCAGGAAGAGTGCCCCCGGCCCAGGTTTCTCAGACGCCCTAAGGATCGAGGACAGTAGCTGCCACCCCAGTGCTTGACGAGGGTGGACCCTATGCCTTGAGAATTGCAGAAAGCCTAGCTGCCATCCTGATTCTTGAAGAGGATGGAGCCTTCATCCCAGGGTTCAGGGAGGCCATGGCTGCAGTGCAAGCACTTGGGAGGGTTCGGACTGCCATTCCATCAGGCCTGGGGAGCAAAGCATTGCTGCACAGGTGACTCTCAGAGCTTGAAGTTTAATGGACTATGTCCTGCAGGGTTTTGTTTGGGACCCATTACCCCTGTTTGCCTTCCAATTTTTCCCCTCTGGAATGGCAATGTTTATTCTATGCCTGTCCTATCTTTGTGTACTGGAAGCAAATAACCTGTTCTCTAGGTTTCACAGTTCACAGATGGAGGGGAATTGTGCCCTAGAACTGATTACACCTATAATCGATTTTGATGAGACTTTGTGATTAGTATTGTTCCTGAAATTACTTAAAACTTCGGGAATATTGTGGTGGGATAAATATACTTTGCATGTGGAAAAGCTTATCTTTTGGAGGTACAGAGGATGGAGTGCAGTGTTTTGAAGCTGTTTTCTAGACCCTGGAAAAACGTGTTCTCAAAGCTAATCCGTTCTTGTGAGTGTGAACCCATAGCAAGTAGAATCTTTTGATGAGGCTGCTTCAGTTGAGGTGTGGCCCACCTCAGTCAGGATGGGTCTTAATCCTGTTGCTGGAGTCCTTTATAAATGGAATGAAATTCAGACAGAGAGAGGGAGAAAAGCCACGGATGCAAATAGCTGAAAACAGTGAAACCCAGAAGAGAAGGGAGAAGCCAGCAGATGCTGCCATGTGCTTTGCCATGAATCACCAGCTGCCAGTCTCTGAGAAGAAAACATCCCCATGATGATGCTTTGATTTGGACATTTCCCCAGCCTCAAAACTGTAAGCTAATCAATTCATGGTATTTTCTTTAAGCAGCCAAAGAAACTAAGTAAACTTCAAAATAATTACAGAATTATCTTCTACTAACCAAATGTAGTTACCTTAACAAACAAGGCTTTTATTCTGAGTCAAATGAAATAGCCTTTATATTTTGTACACTCACTCACTTAGCAAGCAAAAAAAGGGAATAAATTTTCTGTTCTTCCTGCTTAGAATTTTCAGTTTAAATTACTTTCAGAGGAAAATTTTTTAACATGATATTTATTTAGAAAAAAAATCAAAGATCTTTAAAAAATAAAAAGTGAGTTTGTTACTGGTGAAATGGGCAGTTTTGCATAGGTCTTTTCAGTCTTTCATTTGGGTATATTTAATCTCCTGGAGTTTAAAAATGATTGCCCTGGACACACCTTTTATCTTTCTTGATTCCTTTATTTAACCTTTGAATTTAGTAAAAGGTTGTCTCCATTTTATTATAGTTATAAAGATTAAAGCTGACCTTTACATTTTCCTTTTTTAAATTTAAATCTTTGGACACTTTTCCTTTTTAATATGAGATGGTTATATAAAATTGATTCTCCTAAATGATGTAGGAATTTGAAGGTCTCATTGAGGTTGGTCTCTATTAATTAATTATAAGGTGCATTAATTATACTCTAAATGATAATTAGACTATTCTCTAATCTAGTGCTGGTTTTCTCATTGGTTTCATACTTGACTGTCTGCAAATGAGTATTTAAGCTTGAAACTTCAAAAAACTAATTTTATTAGTAAGATTTCCTACATTGTTCACAGATTTTGAGAGTGATTTATAAGTTGTAAAAATATTATTAAAATATCTTAATGACAATATTATTATGCATTCAATTTAAATGTTTGCGGATCTGAATGTCTTCCTGTCAACCACTACCTCTGCATCGATTGTCGTGATTTCCCCTCTGTTTCCTAACTAACTTCTGTTCTTTGAAATTCTCTTCTAGCTTCTGTCTTACTTCCTGAGCCCACCTTTGTCATCCATTGCTGACTCCTATTCTTTCCTCTGATTTGGAAATGTATTTATCCTTCCTATTCTGTCCTTAGCTCTCTGGGGTTCCCCTCTCCCCCATACTTTTCCTTTGGTGATTCCTTTAATTTTCTACCTCTCTTGAATTATCTTATTTTATATGTAATTCATTCTTGTTAAATAAAAAGAAATTAGCCAAGAGACTTAAGCCATTGTCAGTATGTAGTGGATTCCAAGTCTATAATCCTGACTTGTCTTCAAACTCTAATCATACAATCCAACTTGCTGCCAAATATCACCATTTTGATATACCCTCAAAGGTTCTAACTTAATATTTCTCAAACTGAACTCATATTATTTCTCTTCAAACTAGCTCTTTCTTTTCATTTTACCATTTCAATTCCACATCTCAATCTTTGGTATCAGGAGTTATCTTTGACTTTTTCCTTACCTTCACACTCAATATCCAATCAGTCTCCAACTTCTATGGCTTCATCTGCTAAAATTCCACTTTTTCTGCATCCTAGATCTTGAAAACGCTCATTTACATTTGTCTGGACTTGTTCCCATAGTCTGCTAATTGGCATCCTCATTTAAAAATCCAAATATTTCAACAGAAATGTTAATCTCATTTCTGACCAGGCTTCAATTTACTTTCCATGCTTCAATCCCATTAATTTTTTATGGTCCAACTAAATATAATTATTCATTGTTCCTTAAAATACTCCCAGATTTGTGTTTCTTTGTTTATCCACTTACCTTTGTCTTGACTGTGCTCCCCACCCTTTTAACCTGTTGAAATACCTTTGGCCTTCAAGTTCCAATTCAAAAACCACCTTCTCCCTTGAGACAACAGGATCTCCTTTCACTCTGAATTCTCACAGAAATTTCTACCACTCCTATTTGCTACATTTTCTATTTTCACTTCCTAGAGCCTAATCTTACTCTTACGTAAGCATGACGTCTCCCTCAATCCTTTGGGCAGCTGAGTGTTATATATACTTATATTGATCCCAGAAGTTGGTTCAGTGCCTTGCACATGATAGGCACAGTACACCTTTGTTGAACGAATGAGTGATTTGTCCATATAACTGGATCTTGAAACTGGAACTATCTTAGAACATTAGTCACCAACCCAACTTCAGAGCACTGTCCTGCCGGATTCCCTGAATTATCTCTTCCTAAAGATAAAATGCCAAGCACTCAATAATAATGTTCAATATTTTCTTAGACCATGAATTTTGCAGAGAGAAATAGAAATAGCCCTCTAGAAAATTTTGAAATGTCCTTGAAGAGTATGAAATCAATATTGGTTTTCCAGGCTTTCTAAAATTGTCTTCTGATAATATGAAAACTACAAATGTAAATTAAAAATCTATCATTCAGTAGGTACTAATGGGAGCAAGATCTGTGTAGGTAAAGCTTCTCTGATGTCAAAATATAAGGTTGTGTCTTCATGTGAAATGCTATGACACTTTAAGAGCTCATGCAAATAAACTCTACTGAGAACACTTGCATAGAGACACATATACTGATGATCTCTTCTCTCTAGAAGGACAAGAAATGGATTTTAGTGTCTCTCTTTCAGTCTTCTGGTTGCATTTATACTGAATTGGTCATATACCTACTTGCTAAATACAGCTCCATTTTAGAAAATTAAAAATGCTCTTTTGAAGATTCAGAATGATGCTGTTATTTGCCTCTATTGGCAAGTAACAATAAATAAATAATTATTTATTGTTTAAAAATAGAAGAGAAACTAGGTGGGATACTTACCCTAGGAATTTGAGCATACCCCATGGGAATAAGAATTGTAGCTAAAGTCTAATGAATTTTCAGGGGAAAAAGGGCAAAACTGAGGCAGTAGTTGCATCCAAAAGACAATATTCAGATCATTGACATTGAAATATTTTGAGTTTTTAGTTTCTAGTCTTGCTTGTATAAATCTGGATATGACGGTAGCAGTTAAACCAACCTGGACTCTTTCACCATAAAACCTCAAGTTTGCGTATTCCCTCAAAGACCTACTGCCAACTATTTTGATCTCTACCCCAATCTAATTCCTAAAATATAAAACTCAAAATAACGGATTCTTTATCTTGCACATGAATTGTTGGAAAATGATTTCTCATATCCATAAGACAGTTAAATAGTTCTAGAGTACATTTATTAAAATGTATCCTGTAGAATTTTCAATGAGTTTTAGCTACAACTGTAGTCAACATCTTGGCAACATAATGAACACAAGAGAAATGCAGGTACTGCATCGAAGTTATGCATTTTATATTTGTCACAGTATGTTAGCACTATCGGTTGGCTTGAGCTCTGACCATTGTTAAAAGACAGCTTCCCAAAGGATTACAAGGGAACTCACTTAGTCATATCATAGTTTACTGCATTCTTATCAATCTAATCCCCAAACGCACATTTGAGTAACAAAAGCTCAACCACCTCTTGCTGTTATTAGTAGGTGCTCTCTATATATTTGTAGATTAATTGATTGATGGTCCTGTGGTTTTGCAACTGGGTCATGAGGCACGCAAGCAACTCACACATCATGACTTACATCTTGAGCACATTCATAACTCCACATGAAGAGAACATCAGATTCAATGCTGAGTGGCAAGTTGGGAGACCCAAATCAGGAAACTAGAAGGGAAACAAAGAAGGCACACCATGTGCAGGAAGCATAGCTGCAAGACTCATGGATAGTAGTTTATGGTAAACTGAAAGGAGGGGCATATAGAAATTTGAAACCCCACAACTGTCATGTAAGTTCAGGATAGAGGGATGCCCCCCCCTCTGAGTTTCCCCATTACCTGAGAAAGCCTCAATCTTACCCTTGTCACAAGTCACTGCTGATCTTACCCTTGTCACAAGTCACTGCTGATTTACTTGCCGTCAGTAGAAGTTCTGGCATCTTGAAAGTGCTTGGCATACAGGAAGTGTGCTATAACTGCTTTGTTGAATGAATAAAGGGCGACTTGTTGAATGAATGAAGGTTGATGCATTTGATGGGAAACAGGCAAAGTGGCTCTGACCAAGTAAAGTCAAGCAGCATCTTGTGAAAGGGGTAAAGACTTTCACAAGGGATTTTTATAACAGTAGCTACTATCATCAAATAATAGATTTCACTGTACTCAGTTTTAGCAGAAGTGTAACTTCTCCCTCTCTCTCTCAGCATTCTTGGAAAACATCAGCAATGCCATTTTGTACTTCAAAGGCTAAGCTGCTGTGCTTACATCCTCTCCCTCATTTCTACAAAACAACAAAAAACAACTCTCATCAAGTCCACAAAAAAGCAGTTTTTTCAAGGTTAAAACACAAAAAATCAAGATTAAAGAAGGAATGCTTATATCTTCAATTATTTCACTATATTTTCCCAATTCTAAAACAACTTTAATAGTAACAGCTTTTCCAGAATTTAAAGGAGCATTATGTTAAATATAGAAGCTGATTGCAAGTTAGATCTTAATTTTGGAAACATTAAAACATGCATTTTAGAACCAAAGAAATATGGTGTATCTGTTTCACTTTACTGTTCATGATATCCCATAAGAAAATTAAATAGCATTTAAAACATGTGCTTAATGTGGTATGTTTTTTCTGTTATGTCATATCAAGATGACAATGAGGCACTTTAATGGTAATATTGATGATCATAGTACTCTTTAAATCTCACTTGGATACTTACCCAACTGGGATTAACTTGTGGGTAAATAGATGTCTGATTATATCTATGCAAGCCTAGAGCAGTTATTCTTGTCCTTCAGGTAGTAAAGGCTTCCTGCTCTGTGTGGCTTCCTAGGAAATCATTGTGGTCTTTTTTAAACACAATAATCAGTAGGCAGAAATGAGAACAGCATTACACTTGCTGTAATGTAGTGTTGGGAGAAGGGTATCTCTGTTACACACGGGGCACTTTACAAGCCAGGGGAAGGAGAGAAATGCGCTTCCAGCGTGGGTGCTTCTGGTTTAAGTTCTTGGCTCTCCGAGTTTTCTTAGTGGGTAGTTTCGTCGTGGGTGGTTTCATATAGGAAAACCAAGAGATGAGAAATGCTTTTAGCCTCTAAGTAACTGATTGCTCAATTTAGGGAACAGGAAGGACCCATCTGGATTTAGTAGTATGCATAAGATATTTTCATTTCAACCAATGAGTTGATAACCTAAAACCTAGGGTGGTATGCCTTTAGAGCTTAAGGTATTTAAAAGTCTGGTGAAATGTTTGGAGGTATCCGCCCCCTCGCCTGTAGACCTGCCATCAGAGACATTCTAGTTAATCTTCTTTAAGCTCCTATTCACTTAATGGAAATGCTTAGCTGCATAATTGCTTTGAGCCTCTTGCCATTCCAAATGGAAAATATAATAATCTAATGGTATTGTCTCTATAAGCGAATGAGAATTTCAGGAGTGGCTGTTGGTGCCACCCATGTGATCCAGAGAGGTTAATGCAGTTAAAGTTATTTCACAGTCCATTAAGGAGCTTACGGTGACCCGACGACCTCTGCGCCAACAACACGGAATCCATTACCATCACAATGGAGCAGCCCTGGGTTCGGCTGACTTGACAATGGGCCCGGGAAATCCCAAGTTAGTACTTAGTTTAAAAAAATGCACTTTTCTTTCTGCTTCTTGGGTATGGCTATTAATATGCCCTCCTATAATTTGTAACATTAACATTGCTGAAGGTACAGAAAAGGACATTGAAATGAAGATGTCAAACTGCTGACTTAGTTCAGTGCATGATAATATTGACGATGTATTGAGGTAGTGGATATCTAATAGGAAAATCAAGATGAAGAAAGGGAACTCAGATTAACGATAAATTATTAGAGGTTGTGAAATTCACCTAGGCAAATAATAGCTTTACTCCATTGCAAACGTTTCATTCTATCTTAAGATTTGATATATGATTTAGGGAGAAACAAAACACTTTTAATTTAAGAGTAAGAACGCTGCAGCAAAACATATTTTAAAGCTACATTAAAATCTTTACCTCAACAAAATCTAAACTGCAGAGAAATACAACACACCATGTATTCTCAAGCATATTACACTATGACAAATAATGTCACTTCACAGACATCAACCGTTCATCTTTTTGCTTTAGGTAATTTGGTGAAAGACCATCACTCACATTTTAAAAACAAACTTAAGGCATGGGGTTAAAAAAGCAAAGATTCTATCAGAATATTGGTTGATATAAAAGTGTTAATTAGCAATTTTGCCCTCTAAGATGAACTTGACTGCACAATGGACTCCTTTGGAGAAATAGCAAGCATGGAAATTAAAATTAGATTTCCCAGTACTTTGTACCAATAGAAAAGAAATACTAGATCAAATAGTCGTTATGACAAAAAAAAATTAAACAGGATTGTTTATAAATATAAAAGTTAAATTGCAAATTCAGTCTGTAAAAGTACCTTTGATATTCTGGCAAACCAAAAAGGAAGCATTTTAAAATAACTTAAGGCAAATCTTTAAAGGTAATTAAAGAATCCAGCAGTACATCTCAAAGATAGTTATTGCTGATGGTAGTTAACATATCTTACCTCATTTGAACACAATAAGGTTTCAGCACTTATTACAGCTCCAAATGCCTGTAATATAATCACACTAAAACTGAGGCTGAAATCTCTAGTTAATTTTCAGGAACACATTGTGATGATTTCTTTTTATGGTTTGCTATCTGAGAAAATAATTGAAAAATATGTATCACCTAGTTTTGATGATCCAAAAGAAAATAACATAATCAAACAGTAGTTCCTAAACATAGTTCAACTTTGAAACTTGTTTTTATTCTCAGGGAAATTATTCAAATAATGTATTAAATTTAGTGTTTAAAACTTGTGTCAAAATATGCCATTTCAGGGTACTTAGAACTAAAAGTATCTTACATACAATTTTAATAATCATAACTCACAAATAATACACAAAATAATTAGATATTTAATCACTTATTATTAATCAAATTTTCCAGGAGCTATAGTGTTAGCATCTATTAAACTTAGAGGGACACTATTGCTAAAAGAGGATTTAGCAGTGTTTGGCTTTGATTTTTCACATTGTTTTTTAAACTCTCAAATATCAAAATCAACTAGGAACCTATTTTAGAGAATCATTGAATTTAACTCATTATATAATTTTAAAAAGGAAAAATGGCTAGATAATACACTTTAGTTATCTGCTCTAATTTAAAGTGTTGTGCAAGATATTTACAGTAGTTGGAAGATGTGTTCTTATGCATGAAGCGTTAAAAGGTATACTTTTCACTTTTTTCCCTTAGCAAATATTTGTTTTCGTAATTCATCTCATTTTTATTGTAATATATTTATTGGTAAGCATTTTGCTTCTTAAATGAGCTAGAATTCCCAATAAAAACAGTAAAGGTACAGAATGAGATATTGGCCAAAATATAAAAGCCACAATACCAGAATTTAAAACTGGCCAATATTTTAAATATTTCAAGCTGTGAGGAGATATTTTAAAAGTGAGGTGATAATACATAGTAATCAGCACTCAGAATTTTATGTGACCAAACTCCATGGAATCCCAAGAAATGCTATCTGAATGATTCTCCACAATTTGCAAAGTACAATCTCAAAAACCATTTTAAATACATTTACACGTAGAATGTCCCTGATGCCAAAAACTGGCATAGCCATTCGATTTGACCTTGTCATATTGTTATCGATATAATTATTATTATGGGCATACATCAGAAACTGAAGAGTCGGACATCAATTGTGTTGTGGTTTTCTTGAACTTTTCTAGCTGGTTCTGATGGTTCTGTTTTTCCAGGGCTTTGTTTGAAAAGATACCCCTCCACCGAAAGGTCTCTCTATAAAAGAATAAGCATGAATAAATAGAAAAGAAAGAAAAAAATCTCAAAACTCTGTCAAAATGTGAAACATGACTTAGGGAAGTAATGTGGAACTTCAGACTCAAAGCCAGAGAGAGCCCATTTGCTGTGGAAAGCTGCCTCCATTGGACAGCAGAGAGAACCATCACTGAGAGGCTGGCAGCGAGCGGGAACGTGTAAACACTGCTCCAAAGTGAGGCTCAGACTTCAGTAGCCAAAAATAAACTGGTTCTTGGCTGTAAGACATAAGTGCAATTGTGAAATTGATATCCCTCCTTGGCCGAGTCCCAGACAATATGTTGCCGTTCGGGGGCTGATCAACGTGATTGATGTGACCTGTGAAATCCAGGGGGGCGCCCCCCTTTCATCACACCCACCGGCCTCCACCGAGAGGCAGCTGTGGACTAACAACTTCTTCAAGCTTTCTCCCTCCAGGTCTCCTTCCAAAGCTGACAGCCCGGAAGAAGAAAAAGGTGGCAAAACAGCCACCAAACAAGCTCCACCCTGGAAAAGGGAAGGGGAGAGACGAAAGAAAAGACAAGCTATTGATTGAGACATAAGATGGCAGCAACTGAACAGTTTATTGCCTTTCAAAGAGAAATGTCGACTTCACTCTTAAGTCAGAATAAACTTAGGAGAGATATGCAGTTACGCTGTTTTTTCCCTTCTAAAAATATAGATTTCCTGTTTCTCTCCATCTAGCAGTGATGCTCTCTGTCTTAGAGTTAACACTCCCTTTTCCCCCCTCCTCAGTTCTCATGTTTGCATCATATATTTCGGAGTTAGAGGATTCTGTCCCCAAAATACTATGTGAAGACAAGGTCACAGAGAGAAAAATAACCTACAAGATTCTTAGGAGCTACATAAAGCTTGCAGACATGCATTGTGAGGGATTCTCAACATCAGCTCCCTAATTTTATAATCACTGGTTATAAAATTATGTTTTATAATCACTTGTTCACTTTTCCACTGCTGGAAATAAAGAAACAGGAATATCACATTTATTGTAATATATTACAATATATTTCCTGTGATAAATGTTTCTAAGTCTATAACAAACTGGTATTTTTCATTACATCTCTAGCAATTGTAATGAATCAAATTGTTTACAGCTTAAAAGATCAACACCAAGGTATAATCTGTTTTTTCAGGCTTTCCTTTAATGTGGATAAGGGCTCCCAAATTGGTTAACCTCCTGCATTGTTGTCCTATTCCCACATAATATTCTGGTGCCAGATTGTCAGCTAATTATGTCACAAGCAATCAACTAACAAAGCACAGCTAGTCTCACCAGGAGAATGAACCTTGTTTCCAAGCTACTCCAAGGAAAAAATAGGCCCCTTTCATTAGAGAAGTCTGGAATGAGGGTTTTCTTTAACTCTGGATTCCATTTCAGCATTGCTGCTTCCTTGATGTTGTGAGGATGCCGATTGCTGGTTATTTCTTAAGCAGCTGCACACGGAGCTCCATGGAGCCTATGGGTTCATTCTAGAAGTAAGTGGGAAGACAGTCACGTATTTGGCAAATCTCCGTTATGTCAGCCTGTAAAATGAAAACCGAAAATGTACCTGCCTTTAAATGGCACTTTTTGGCTTCAATCCTTCGAACAGTTACATCTGTTTTCTAGTCCAAAGGCCAAACGTAGGACCAAGTACAACACAGTGTCAACAAACTGTTGTAATGGAGGTGAGATTTTAGCCCAGATACGCGAACAGAGAGAATACCAAGAGATGGTTTGTGGTGGAAAGGTGGATTTGTGGTAGGGAAAGTGTGCAGTTGTCCTGATATGGATATGCTTACAGCAGCAGTGAAACAGTGCCTGTTAAGTGCCTCAACAGAGAGCCTGGCAAAGCTGTTGGCAGTCAACAAAGACTAGTTTCCCTGCTTATGTAGGCAAACTTTAAAACTAGTTCTCAATTTTTGAGTGCATGCCCATTTGGAGGTAGAGAGAGCTAGCCAAAGTGATATGGCAACGAACAGCCTCCTGGATCAAACACTTGCTAAGAATACATGCGTTACATCGATGCCCTTTTTTTCATTTTTCTGTTCAAGTTGAAATGACATCTATTACTTGCTTAATGTAATCATCATAATTTAAGATATATTAAAACCTACCAGGAAGCAAGAACTAACACACAAGAAGAAACCAGATAGAACATTACAATACATGATTAAGTGAAACAGTTTATGGCGAGTATGATGAATACAACAGGAATTCAGAAAACAGGAAATTTTATCAATGGCTCTTAAGGTTCTTGGATTGTTCCTATAAAGGCAGGCAGAGCTTCTGGGTTCTTGATCAGTAGCAGACAGGAAAACAGTGTCTGGGAATGCCGATTATCCTAACAATAAATGTTATTATTGCTCTAACAAAAAAAAAATTCAAAGCTTTAAATCTTGATGAATTAGGATGAGGATTAAACTTAAGTTTTAAGTACCATTAATCACTGGTACCCCAGAGACTGAAGCTGTTTTTCCTATCATTCCAGTTTTTCCTATACTTACTACAGGGGAATTAATATTTCATGGATTTCTTTAATTATATTAACCTGGGTAGAAATTTTTTTCAAACGGGCCTTTAAAAAATTCTAAGGGCATCAATGAGATCTTCACTGAAAATAGAGAGGGAGACAGAAAAAAATGTCCTCGGAAGCTCCACAATGCATTTTCAGTCAGATATGCTGTATTTTCATCTAGTGTAACCACAGCTAACACCTTTGTCCAAAGGGTTTTCATTTTATAACAGATAATTCTGCGAAGATAAAATCTTAGCCTGAGACATGATTAGATATGTAGGAATACTGCAGAAAGGGATGCAATTTCCATAGAGTTTCACAAGCTGAATATAATTCAACTCCACAGCATCTTTTCAAGAACATGATCTTAAAGGCACAAATAGAAGAATGACACAAAGAAATAATTCAATAGCCCTCTCATTATATTAAACCATGGTAAGAACTTAGTTTCAAGGTCTATATCTAATGAGATATGCTAAAATTGTAGATAATTCCTAGGGAAAACACAGGAACATAAAGGGATGTTACAATTAGGCATATGCCATAAACTTAAAAAGTTTTGTTTCCCTAGCTTGGTGAAATAAGAGCCAAGAAATTATTTGTTATTAGTATGCAATTATACGGACAATTATAAGAGGTTAAAATAACAAAACATTTCCAATTTCCACCAAAAAGGAAAAAAGAGGAGTGAATTGAAACTGCATGAATGGGATTTGAAGCTAGAAATCCTGAGGATATTCTGGACAGGGAGTGATTTTTATTAGACTGAAATACACAAATAGAAAAAGTCTGAAACTATTTTTCTCCTTGAGATCTTTAAAATTAGAAAAGATACTTTTGGTCCAGAATTACTGAAGACAGCCTACCTTCCTCTAGTGATTTTTGTTGATAGAATAGTGGGTTAAGTATGACTTTCAAAATCACTTATAAATCGTGCACATTGTGGGAATTTTTCTCAGAGCACTTCCCTCTCGGCTGCCCAAATCAAGAGTCAATGAAATTGCAAGAACCATACATAGACTTTTCTTGTCCTTGCTGGGTCTGTGATTGGGGTGCCTTAGGCAAGTCTTGATCTTCATGGAGCTCTTGAATTTTGATGTTTGGAAGGAAATTTAGGACTTCTATGATATTACAGTGATGTGATTATTTTTATTTTTTTATTTTTATATTAGTTTGAGGACTTTGTAGGCAAATCAGATTTCCCTCCTTGCATGTATTCTCTTTAGATAACAGAAAGGAGAGATGCAAGGATTATTTAAAGTAGTAGCTCATAATTGCTTCCAATTTGAGACTGGGAAACTTTAAAAATGATCAAATTCACATAACTCATACATGATACTAATTATATTTTAGATCCTGTTGACTTGAGATACATAAAGAATAATACATGATTGCACATGTGCAGTACATACACATTAAGTTATTTTTTAAAAAATTTATTGATCACAATGACTACATACACATGGAAAACAGGTGTTTAGTCTTCACTCTGCAAGGACTGGCAGAAATTCTTCAGAGCACCTCAAAGACCCCCTGCCCTTGGGGTAGGAATCTCGATCTAAAAAAGTGACACATATTCCTTTTGGCATCTTCCCTTGTAGAATGTAACATTATCATCAATGGGAAAAAAATCTGTTTTTCAGGTAAACTCAAATTTGAAATAAATGACTTGAATGATCCGAGATGACTTATAGAGTACAGAGGAAAGTAATTAGAGTATAGGAAAGTATTAGGGTGACAAGTTTTGCAGTTGTTTAACTTCAACCCATTTTAACCAATTGCGGAAATTTTATTTCGTCACTAAAGTTAGAGATTTTAAAAATCAGCCTCTGGAATCACCTAATTTATATTTTTTCAGGGTGTCTTTTTCTTTTTTTAAGGCCCTTTATTATTGTCTACATTCTAGATCAACATTTAAAAGACCTTCCTTCAGCTCCTTGTCAGGCAGACCTATTAGGAAGTGAGTAAATTTAATAAACACACAACTGCACTAAGTATGCATTACTTAATTTGCATGTCTGTGCCAGTGCTGGTGCTGTCAGGGTGGGCAAACAGCTGTCTGCTCTCCATTTGTGTGGGGATGTAAATGAGGCCCTCAGAAAATGTGTCTCCATCAATACAGCAAACCTAGGGCTGGGAGGGATTTTTCAAAGCCAAACAGGATATCCTGAGGCACCTCGCATTTCAGTCATGTCAGAGGGAGGTGTCAGTCTGCTTGTTAAGATCTTTAGGCAAGGGTGTGCCTCTTGAGAGATGTGGAAAAGAACAACACGTGCGTGAAGAAAAGAATCAATATATGATAGAATTAAAAAAATACATAGCAAGATTATTTCATTCTAGAACATTCATTTACAAAAAACCCTGTCGCAACAGCGTGAAATATCTAAATCATTTATTTGCTGTCTTTGCTTTCAAAAATAATAAATATTTGCAGTATGTATCATGTGGAACATAAAAAAATTAGGACCCCGATATTGGGAAGAACAGGCAGGGTGCGGGCTGGGGGGGTGGTCAAAGGTCAGGTAGAAGAATTTACCAAATTATGTAGAAGTTGTACCAGATCTGCTGACATCATACCATCATTTCAAAAGTGAATGCAATCCTTTAGGATTCAAATGCATAACTGAATTGTATAAACTTTCTCTATTCCTATCGTTTGTGATGGGATTAAAAATGTAAGCAAAGAATTTTGTTTTCATCATGTAATAAATAAATAACAACCTGCAGGTTTTGTTTTGTTTATTTCAATCTACACAGCCTTTTGTATAGGAAGAAAGTTTTTTCTAGCAATGGATCAGTCTGGGTGTGGGTGAGAGATATCTTTAATATTATGAATACATATTTCTAATGTGAATCAGCTCAGTAAACCGCATATGTAAATATACTTGCAATGGTTGTATATTAATAATAATATTCACAGTCCTGCTTATGTGCATTTGCTGGAAATGCTTTCTCAGTGAATATCCCATTTAATAGAGTTGTGATGGAGCCACGCCCAGAAGAATGTGTGCCCTCAGTGTGTGCTGCAGACACTGTCTGTCTGTCTGTCTGATGCACGGTAGCTAAATGTGGCATATGTTGCCAAATTCCTATTTGCCCTTCATGCGAAGTCCATATTGACTGTTTCCAAAACTCTTTGTATGAGCTATTATTTTCAAATTGTTTCCCAACTTATACTGCAATTGAAAATTGGACAGCTTTTCAGTTGCTCTCTCATTCCAATTGATTACCAATACAGTTTTTCAGAATTAAGAATATCAGTCTGTTCTCTTCCCTGGCATCATGTTGCCTCTGTGAGGCTTTCATTTAAATACAGCAGTACAGTTTGTGCCTGACTTAGTGTTACGATAACGTACAAGGCGATCAATTAGATTTATTATCTCTTCTCTTGACTCTATGCAATGTATCAATGTGAAAAAAAAAAAGAAAAAATAGCCCTTAAACATAATGTTGTCTTTGCTTCAAGGTCTCCCAGGGTTAGTATCTGAACTTAGTTTCTGCTGCATCAGACAGGTCTCAAGGTTTGTGATGTATACTTTAGGATGAGGAAATTGTAATGATCAAATGACTAGTATGTTTTGCATTCTAACACTTGTTAGGTTTTTGTATCAAATCAATAAACATTTATTGGGTGCTTACTGTGTGTAAGGCACTGTGCTAGGCCCTGGGGGAGGAGAAAGGGGAGTACATTTTGAACTGTATCTTACAGTCTCAGGAATATCTCAGAAAACAAAAGTGAAATCAATAGGAAAGAGGTTTAGAAAGAGGGATTTCAATTCTGTCGAAAACCTCAGTGAGTGCCTCAAAAATCGTTCTGTAACCTCCTCCGTGGGCTGTGAGCACCAGTGGAGGTGACCATCTTCAGACTGGACAACCAAAGAAGAGACAGGTTAAATATTTTCTCAAGGTCGCGCTACAAAATAGATGCACGGCTGGCACTCTTGCTGTAAGTTGTTCTCTCCTGGCCTTGTGTTTAACCCCCAACTACTCTGGAGTAGTTGTTTGGTCAGCGGTGGTTCTCCAGGAAAGGCCTGGCTGTGCTTTGCTAACTGGTGTTTACAACATAACTGATGAAAATAAAACTGTTGGAATTTAAATTAGCATAACACAACTGTCTTCCTCCTTCCATAGTGTGCTCTCTGCCTATGAGTCTAACCCTTCCATTTTTTTCATGACTGAAAGGAACAGAGTATATCCTTTTTCAAATGGGAGCTCATTGCAATATTTTCTTGTGAAAATTTTCAAATGCACAGAAAAATTCAAAGAATTCCACAGTGAACATTTGCATACTCACCTTCTCAATGCTACGATGAATAATTACTATACCAGTTTATCACATAGCTATCTGTTCTTCTAGTCACCCATCAATCCATCTTTCATTCTTGGATGGTTTTCAAAGTAAATTGCAAGTACAACTTTTTGGAAGTTATTTTCACCATAGGGCAAAGAGGCTTACAATAGTGATATTAATATTTGGGGAGGCAATACTTACAATTGATGCCTAAACAAATTTGTTCAAGATTCTCCTAAGTCTGACTAGCTTTTCATTTGTGAGTAGTCCTGCATTCATTCATTTTCCTGATTCTAGCAACAACCCCATAATGTAGAGAGGCAGACGGAAAAAACTCCATTTTACAGATTATGGAACTGAGGTTGAGAGATTAAATGTCAAGTCCAAGGTCACCGAGGAAGTGGATGGATTCTTCCAACTCTTGGCTCAATGAGACAATGCCACTCTCCTCTTGTTTGTCAAAAACTCAAGTCAAGTGTTTTAATGATTAATGGCTTTAATGATTACTTTAGCAACTAGCTCTTAACACATAAATATTGGATGTATACCATAGCCACTGTATTGACACCTGTAATCCTGTTTCATTTGGCCTTTTTTTTGTTAAACAGTCCTCCAAACTTTTTTACTCAGAGAGAGATTTAAGGCTGAGAAAGTGTTACATCAGCTTCTCCCATAGGATTCTGTGCTAAAAATATACAGCTCTATCGCTTCTAGATGTCCAATGGCATTTCTTCCCTATCCCTATTTGTGGTTTTTCTATAAAAATTTACCATGAAAAGATCTCATTTCTGATCTTACACGTTAATCCTTAATTAACTCAATTTTGCCATTCCAGTTTTCCAAAGTTCTATTATCTATTTATTTATTTTGCATGGGCAGGCACCAGGAATCGAACCTGGGTCTCTGGCATGGCAGGTGAGAGAGAACTCTGCCTGCTGAGCCACCATGGCCTGCCCTAAAGTTTTATTTTTATATCATAGAAATAATACCATTTTTCATTAAAAACTTGAACAGTGTAACCGTTCAAACCATTTGCTTTGGAAAACTCTCCATTTTGCAGTTTGATCTTTCATTCTCTGTCTGAGATTGTAGTTACTTTGCAACTTGTTTCTCTTTACTTTATAGTAAATCTATTTTATGGCTTGTAAAGGCTTCATAATCTCGCATTCAATGACTGTCTATAAATTCCTTAATATCTTGTGGATAAATATTTATTGGTTTCTGCTTTTCTGTTAATACAAACAATGCTGAGGAGCTATGCTTGTCCTTATATTTTGGCTCCCTTTTGCTATGTTTCCAGAAGACAGATCCCCAAAGTGCCAGATGGAGAAAGTGAGAAAGAAGGGGGTGGACAGAGTGACTGAAGGACTGGAGGCACCATTCACTGAGGGAGAGAACACCAGCAAAGAGCAGCTTTGCAGGTTAATACGTTTGGGACATATTATGTTTCAGATACCCGATAGATGTAAGTGGAAATATTGATACACTGTGCACTAGGGGAAAAATTAAGATTAATTTGGGAGTCCACAGCGTGTAGATGGTATTGAACACCTTGGAATGGGATGAGATGAGGTCATTGAAGGGAGAGTATTGATAGAGAATAGGGTCGAAACCCTTGGGATGTGCCAATGTTCAGTTGGCAAAAGAGTCCTAGGAGGAGTGGCCAAAATGCGAGCTGGAAATTCAGGAAAGTGTCATCATGTCCAGGAAGACTGTAGAAGAAAGTATTTCAAAAAGAAAGAAGTGACCAAAGTGTCACATGTTTCTGAGGGGTTGATTAAGATGAAGACAGAATTGACTATTGAATATGGTGGGCAATTTATTTTTAAAGCCACAAATGTCAAACACATACATAAAGGACATGCTTGCTCTTACTCTTACTCACATAAATGCAAATGCGAAAAACAGAACCATTTTTGTCTATCGTATTTCCAAAGATGAAAAACAGTAATACCTAACTTGGGGGGTACAAGGGTAGTTCAGTGGTAGAATTCTCGCCTGCCATGTGGGAGACCCAGGTTTGATTCCCGGCCCATGCACCTTCCAAACAAAAAAGCAAACAAGCGAACAAACAAACGAAAAGCCAAACAAAGAAAAATTCAACAAATGGTGCTGCAATAAAGGGATACTCACATGGAAAAAGAATGAAATGAAAAGAAAAGGTAATACCTAACTTAATAAGAATGAGGGGAAATAAACACTTTCATACAATAGTTGAGTAAAACTTGCTTCCATTTGTGGGGTGGAGCATGGGGGGGTGGGGAGTGGGCAATTTGGTAATAGCTAGCAAAATGCACATCTGTAACTGTCAGTTCAGAAATTGCTCTTTTAGGAATCTGTCCCGTTGCAGAAATTAGAGTCAAACTTATGCCGTGTTCCACCAGAACAACTGACAACTCTTCCTTATTGGTCTTTCAGCTTCCACTTTTATTGCCTTGCAGTTCATTCTTCAGAAGGCTGATGGACTAACCCTTGAAAAATGGGGATCAGACCCTATCCTTCACCTAAGTAACATTTTCCCGCCACTTCTCCTCACAGGTTGTCTAAAGCCGGACTCCTCTCCATGACCTAACAAATCCTGACTGTCTCCAGTAAGCACCTTTTGCCACCCTCTTTCCATCTTTCTTTTTTCTTTTTTTTTTTGCTTGGGCAGGCACCGGGAATCGAACCTGGGTCTCCGATATGACAGGCGAGAACTCTGCCACTGAGCCACCATGGCCTGCCCAACCTCTTTCCATCTTGACCCTCTTTCTGTGCCTGGAAAATGTCAAATTCTTCATATCCCTGGGCCTTATGCTTCTCTTCTTAGAATTTCAGTTCAGCCTCTCTATGGCTGGCTCTTTCTCATCATCCAAGCTTCTGCTTATTTATATATTTGCTGATGCATTTATTATCCATTTCCTACATCTTGAGTGCACATAGGAGCAGGGACAAGCCATTCTTTAATAAATGTTTACTGATTGAAAGTATGAATGTTTATGTTTGCCTTTTGCTTTGGGATTAGTAATTTCTTTCTTGTTGATTTATAAGAGGTCTCTTGTGTATTCCACAAATGAAATAACCCTTTATCATGTGTCTTGAAAATATATGTTGTGGTTTGTTTTTAAACTTTATTTATGGAATTTTTTCGGACAGAAGTTTTAAATTTCTACATGGTCAATTAGCTATTTACCATTCAGTTTTATTCATTGGTATCATAATAAGAAAAGCTTTTCGTAACGAATTATTTAAATTAAAAAATATCTTGTATTTTTTTCTAGTATTCCTACGATTTAATTGTTTTCTTCTAGTAGTCTTATGATTTAATTGTTTACATTGGGAATATGCTTTTTAATATGGTAGAGAGAGAAACTAAATTTATTTTTCCTAATGCTTGGCTAATTGATCCAGTATTATCTTTTGAATAATCCATGCTTTACCCACTGATTTGTAATGACCCATTTCTCATATAGGAAATTCCCATATACACCTTGAGTTCTAGCTAGTTTAATTAATTTCTTCCTCTATAATATCATATGCGTTTATTTAGTATGACAAAATATATTTGAATGTCTGATTAGGCAAATCCCTCTCCATTATCCTTTATATACAAAACCTTCCAGAAGATTTTCCTATGTATGTTCTTCTGGATAAACTTAAAAAAAAAATCAATTCATAAAATTCTTAAAATAACCCAATGGGATTTTCTTGGAATTGTATTAAAATGTATGTATTGCTACGAAGGGAAACAACCTATTTAGCATATTGAGGCTTTCAATCTTGGGGACAGAATGTGCCTTGGCATTAATTGTTGTCTACTTTATTGTTGTTTAGTAAAACTTTATGGTTTCCATTTCATTCAGAGTAAAACTTCCAAGCCTTTTATGAACTGCGTTCTATCACCACTCAGCAGGGACTTCGTCTTCTACTACTGTTCCCTCACTGACTCTCCTTCAGCCATCCTGGCTTTCTTAAAGACCCAGGGACAGGCTCATCCACACTCATTTCGAGGCCTCCAGGCTCGCTGTCCCCCCTGCCTGGGAAGCTGTTGTCCCAAGCAGCCTCATGGCTCATGCCTCACTTTTTCCGTCTCTCTACTCAAGTGTCACCTTGTCAGTGACACTTTTCTTAAGCATTGTTCATAAAATAGTGCCTGCCCTCTTATTTTTTTCCACGTTTCCTATCCCCCTGCTCAAATTGTCTCTCTAGCACTTATTTATTAGTTGGCCTGTTTGTTTATTGTCTCTCATCTCCAAGTAAAATGTAAGCTCCAGGAAAAGAGTGTTTTGTTTTGCTGTTGTACTGTCAGAGCCTAAAATAGTGCCTGGCACTTAATTCAGTTTTATTCGCACATCAAACAATCCAATCAAAGTAACTAGACATGCCTTCACCACTCTATAGACTATAATTCTTACTCATTTTCTATCAAATTAATTTCTAGGGCTTTAATCATTTTATTGCTATTTTGAATAGAATTGTATTTGTTTTCTGTCTGCTCATTTGTGTTATAAAGAAAGGCTTGATTTTCATAAATGTTTCTTTCACCCAAATCCTATTAATAAACCATTTTCAGTTTATTCACTTGATTTTTATATCATTGCATTATTTGCAAATAGTAACAATTATTTATTTTCCTTGCCCACATTTATATATTGCCTGTTTCAGCCCTTAACTGGACTCAGCAGTCCCATGGGGGAAAGAATAAGGAGCACAAGAGGACCATGAGAGGCCTCTTAATGCTGCTATTTAGAAGTATCACCCATCAGGCTTTGCTCTTAATAAATTGGCCAAAGCAAGTCATGTGGCAACTACTAATATCGGTGAGTGGGAATATATAATTCTCCGATGGGAAAGAGTACTGTGAATCAAGTAGCTAAGCTTGCCATTGATAGGTTGTGATCTACAACCCTCCTCTAGAGAGCAGAAGGCAATATTTAGAACAACAATACAATCTTCAACATAGGCATTACTATTTGTTCCTCACTATAATAAGAATGCTTCTAGGATCTTTCCGTTATATAAAAGATGCTCTCTATGACATATATTCTTTATCCTATTATGTCTGTGGGTTTTATTTTCAAGTTTACTAAGACTTTTTATTATGTCTAGCTGTTAGATATTATCAAATGACATTTTGGCATCTCTCTACATGATCATACCTTTAATAAATGAAGTTTTGTGTTAAATTACTAGATTGGCATTGACCCATCTTTGTGTTCCTGAGGCCTGCTTATTCAGATTATTTAGTTGTTAATATGTTATATATATATCTTTACTTTTGTGTATTCATTCCTTCATTCAACACATACTTATTGAATAGTCTGCTCTGTACTAGTAGCTGGGAATATAGCTAAGAATGAGAACTCAGAGTTCTACCTTCCTGGAGTTTGCAGTCTGATAGTAAGCAGTACATTTTAGAATTAATCTCATTAATTATTTAATGCAATTGAAATAGGCTATAGGTTCCAGTAAAAGTCAGACTTAGTCTAGAGAAGGCTTCCAAGTATGAGTGATATTTGAGTCAAATACCAAATATGAATAGAAGTTACTAGGTATAAGTGATGGGGTATAATTAAGGAAGTAAAACATTTCAAACAATTAGCTCACAGAATCTGGAGTGGAAAGGAGAATATTAAATTTGATGAATTGAAAAAGAAGACCAATGTGGTTGGAATGTAAAAAGCACATTGGAAAGCGGCCTAAGACGAGGATAAAGGAAGGCAAGGGCTAACTGCATACAGTCTGACAGGGCAGGCTAAGGATTTTGCTTGTTGGCTTTAGAGATATAAAGGATTTTATGTAGTTTATTTTAGGTGTTGAGCCAAGAAAGACTGGAGGATGGAAATTGTATTTTATGATGTCTAGTTAGGGGATTAATAGATTTATCTATGTAAGTGAGTATGGCACAATTTTGGGTCTGCCAGTGAAAACAGAGAGAAGTTGGCAGATTGAAGAGCTATTTAAGAAGTATGGAAGATATTTAGGAGGTAAACTTGGTAGGATTTGATAATAAATAGATAAAGGAGTAAGAGAGAAGAAAGTGTCAAAGTTATCTGATTTGTAACACTGGGTATTAGACAAAGCCATTACTTAAAAATAATAGAGGAAGAATAGATTGATGGAGTTTAATTTTGCATGTGCCATCTGTGAAGTGAAGCCAGGTGGAGATATCAAATAAAGAATTGGATGAGTTCAGAGCAAGGTGGACTAGAGATGCAAGTTTGGGAGTCATCAGGGCAATTGAAACTATGAATAGGATTCATAGGTGGAAATTGCTTAGGTGGAGAATGTTGACTGAGAATTAAAGAGAGCCTAGGACCAAACTTTGGGGCATACTAATATTTAATGGTGGTCGGTGAGGATGATTCAGCAAAGAAGAAGAAACAATTATAGAGTTGGGAGGAAAAAAGTTATAAAAGTTAATGGAAGGGAACTATTTAAAAATGAGGTGTAGTTATCTATATTGAATACTGCTTTAGTGGTCATGGGGTTTACTTCCAAGAGAAGTCTTAGAGTGACTGAAGCCTAAGAGTGTCAATTGAGACATTTGTGGGAAATGTGGAATTATAGAAGGAAAATCTCAAAACTCCTTTTAGAAACTGGCTGGAGGGCAGGGGAGTGACAAGGTATAATTAAATGGGGAAGTGACAGTTTCCTCCTCAAAATGAAAATAAGACTTGAGAATGTTTAAATGTAAATGAAAAGACTTCGACCAGATAAAGTAGCGAAGACACAGAAGTGAAGGGGGAATATTCACATTGAGAGGGTAGTCGGAGAGCCAGGCGGAGGGATTGGCTTCACTTGGAAGGGGACAGCTCTGTTTGGGGGTGGGGGTGGCGGTGCAGGAGGTGTGACAGTTTGCATTTTTGTTGATGCAAGGTTGAGGGAGAAATTCCTACCTAGAACGATAGGGCTTCTGTTTTCTCTCTGTAGAGATCATATCTGAGAATGATGAAGGAAAGTCAGGTGGTTGATTGTTTGAAAAGTATGAAGAAGTTTCAAAGAAAACTTTCTAGAGGGTGGGAGAAGAAGATATAGTCGTGACAGACTGGAGTAGGGCTTCATTTTCGGTACAGTCCTGCTCAGAAGTAGGCTGGGCACAGACAAAGACGGTGGAAGGCTGGCTGCCTCTCCATGCTCTGGAATAGGTTCAAGCCCACAGAGGATACTGTATTGTTTAAGATTTGAGAGCCATAGCACGTACTGTGGGCTGAGCCTGTTTCCTCTTTTGGTGGTAGATGCCAGACAACTTGCCGTTTTCTTCTATATTTGTCATTTCCTAGGTAATCGCACATTTAATTTCAAATTTATTATATGAGATTGTATTGAGCAATTTCTCAGATACAAAAAATATTTTGAACATTTTATCATAGCCCCTTTCTCTTCTTAATGTTATTAAACCTTAGAATTCAATTGTCATTCCTCCCTCTCATTCAATGTATTATATATACATATATTACATATACACACATGTATGTGCACGCATATACTTTTTTCCCTCTGATGGGTATGCTAGAGCTTTAACTTATTGGTCTTTTAAAGATACTAGTTTTTTAAATTTTGATCAGCTTTGCCAACTTCTGTCTTCTAGATAATCATTTTCTTTTTTCCACCCATTAATTCTTTCTTTCCATCTAATTTTAGCATATATTATTGTGCGGTTTCTAGTTTGTTCTTTTTTCAGGTGAATGCAATTTAATTCACTTTCAGTGTTCCTTGTTTAATACCAAAAATATTTCAGACCAAGGATTTTTCCGAAAACAGCTTCCTCAATATGTAAGGTTTTTATTTTCATTAATGTGTACATTGAGATTAAACTTCTTCCTATAAACAAAAAAATCACTCTTCTTATAGAAAATGAACTGCATGTAATAAGACAAGTGGATGGAGTCAAAGACAGCCAGGCGAGGCCATTGCTGTAATCCCGCCCAGAGTCGGCCAGTCACAGAAATGGGGGAGACTGGGAGAGGAACAGTTCTGAGAGAGACTCAGAAGCGTCACCAACTGGGTTGAATTTTAATGGCAACAAATTTGTTATAATTTGACAAATACCTTCAAGAACTTTTACATACTGTGATATAAAATATAACCTAACATACGGTGCAATTGCCCACACATTATTTGCCTTTCTTGCTTGCCAACAGGATCCTGATTTTGAATGCCATGCGCTGTGCCCAGGCAACACTTACATCCCGGCCCCCCCACTGCTTCTAGGGATCCACAGGTCAATCGGCTCTGGCCAGTAAGATGTTCCTGAAAGTTCTGCTGGAAGTTGTTAGGAAAACCTTGCCTTTTATCTCTTCTTCCTGCTTCAGAAATAGATGTGATGCCTGGAAATGCAGCAGCCCTCATTTGACCATGTGGTGACAAGCATAACGATGAAAAACTATACCTTAAGAATGTCAGAAATGGGCGGCTGCCGTGGCTCAGCGGGCGGGGCTCCGACCTGCCGTGCTGGAGGTCTGGAGTTGGATCCCTGGTGCCTCCTGCCCATGTGCAAATTAAAAAAAAA
>PVIY010008352.1:35722-77557 GCA_004026745.1 Myrmecophaga tridactyla | reverse complement strand
ACATAACCATTGACTCTGCAGAAATAAAGGAGGTAATGAGAGAATACTATGAACAACTTTATGCTAATAAACTCGACAATGTAGATGAAATGGAAAGCTTACTAGAAAGGCATGAACAACCAACATTGACTTGAGAAGAAATAAATGACCTCAACAAATCAATCACAAGTAAAGAAATTGAATCAGTCATTTAAGAACCTCCCCCAAAAGAAAAGTCCAGGATCAGATGGCTTCACATGTGAATTCTACTAAACATTTAAGAAAGAATTAGTACCAATCCTGCTCAAACTCTTCAAAAAAAATTGAAGAGGAGCTAAGGCTACATAACTCATTCTATGATGCTAACATTCCAAAGCCAGACAAAGATACTACAAGAAAAGAAAATTACAGATCAATCTCTCTAATGAACATAGATGCGAAAATCCTCAACAAAATTCTTGCAAATCGAATCCCGCAGCATATTAAAAGAATTATACACCATGACCAAGTAGGATTCATCCCAGGTACGCAAGGATGGTTCAACATAAGAAAATCAATTAACATAATACTCCATATCAGCAAATCAAAGCAGAAAAACCACATGATCATCTCAATTGATGCAGAAAAGGCATTTGACAAGATTTAGCATCCTTTCTTTTTGAAAACACTTCAAAGGATAGAAATACAATGGAACTTCCTCAACTTCCTCATGATAAAGGGAATATATGAAAAGCCCACAGCTAACATCATCCTCAATGGGGAAAAACTGAAAGCTTCCCCTCAATATCAGGAACAAGACAAGGATGTCCACTATCACCATTGTTATTCAACATTGTGTTGGAAGTTCTAGCCAGAGCAATTAGACAAGAAAAAGAAATACAAGGTATCAAAATTGGAAAGGAAGAAGTAAAACTCTTACTTTTGCAGATGATATGATACTATACATTGAAAACCCTGAAAAATCCACAGCAAAGCTACTAGAGCTAATAAATGAGTACAGCAAAGTGGCAGGTTACAAGGTCAACACTGAAAAATCTGTAGTGTTTCTATACACTAGTAATGAGCAATCTGAGGGGGAAATAAAAAAGAAATTCCATTTACAATTGCAACCAAAAGAAAAACTATTTAGGAATAAATTTAACTAAGGACACAAATGACCTAAACAAAGAAAACTACAAGAAATTGCTAAAAGAAATCACAGAAAACCTAAATAAATGGAAAGGCATACTGTGTTCATGGATTGGAAGACTAAATATAGTTAAGATGTCAATTCTACCTAAACTGATTTAAAGATTCAATGCAATACCAATTAAAATCCCAAAAACTTACTTTTCAGAAATAGAAAAACTGAAAACCAAATTTATCTGGATGGGCAGGGTGCCCTGCATGGCTAAAAATACCCTGAGAAGAAAAGTGAAGTCAGAGGTCTCACACTACCTGACTTTAAGGCATATTATGAAGCTACAGTGGTCAAAACAGCATGGTACTGCCATAAAGACAGATATACTGACCCATGGAATCAAGTAGAGTGTTCAGATATAGACCCTCTCATCTATGTCTAACTGATCTGTGATAAGGCAGTCGAGCCAAATCACCTGGGACAGAATAATCTCTTCAATAAATGGTGCTTGGAGAACTGGATATCCACATGCAAAAGCATGAAAGAGGGTCCATACCTCACACCCTATATAAAAATTAACTAAAAATGGATCAAAGACCTAAACATTAGATCTAAGACCATAAAATTTTTAGAAGAAAATGTAGGGAAATATCTTATAAATCTTATAATAGGAGGCAGTTTCCTAGATCTTACACCCAAAGCACGAACATTGAAGAAAGAAATAGATAAATGGGAACTTCTGAAAATTAAACACTTTTGTGCATCAAAGAACTTTGTCAAGAAAGTAAAAAGACAGCCTATACAATGGGAGACAATATTTGGAAATGATATATCAGATAAGGGTCTAGTATCCAGAACATATAAAGAGATTGTTTAACTCAACAACAAAAAGACAAACAGCCCAATTACAAAATAGGAAAAAGACATGAACAGACACTTCTCAGAAGAGGAAATACAAATGGCTAAAAGGCACATGAAAAGATGCTTAACTTCCCTGGCTATTAGGGAAATGCACATCAAAACCACAATGAGATATCATCTCACACCTACCAGAATGGCCATTATCAATAAAACAGAAAATGACAAGTGCTGGAGAGGATGTGGAGAAAGAGGCACACTTATTCACTCTTGGTGGGAATGTAAAATATTCCCACTGTGGAAGGCAGTTTGGCGATTCCTCAAGAATCTAAGTATAGAATTGCCATATGATCCAGCAAAACCATTGTTAGGTATCTATTCAGAGGACATGAGGGCAAGGACACAAACAGACATTTGCATGCCAATGTTTATAGCAGCATTATTTACAATTGCCAAGAAATGCAAACAGCCCAAATGTCCATCAACAGACAAGTGGCTAAACCAGGTGTGGTATATATATACATACGATGGAATATTACACAGCTATAAGACAGAATAAGCATAAACATAAAGCATATAACAACATGGATGGACCATGCTGAGTGAGATTAGCTAGAAACAAAAGGACAAATACTGTATGGTCTCACTGATATGAGCTAACATTAATGAACTTGGAGAATTTCAGTTAAGAACAGAAGGCATCAAGACATAGAAATAGGGTAGATTTTGGGTGATTGGAGCTGAAGGGATACAGATTGTGCAACAGGACTGTTTGTAAAAATTCAGAAATGGATAGCACATTACTACTTAATTGTAGCACAATAATGTTAATACACTGCATGAAGCTGAATGTGAGAATGATAGAGGGAGGAGGGCTGGGAGCACAAATGACGTCAGAAGATAAAAATGACGATAAACACTGCAATGGTATAATCTAGGAATGCCTAGAGTGTACAATGATAATGACTAAATGTACAAATTAAAGAATGTTTTGCATGAGGAGGAACAAAGGAATGTCAATATTGCAGAGTTTTAAAAATAGATGGCAATTCATATTTTGGAGCTTTAAGTTATGCGTGAGACTAAAGAAAAAATGTTTATATGGTACAAAATTTATATTTTGACTAGTGTATTTCCTAATATAACTTATATGGACAGTTTAAGTGAACACCATAAGTGTATGGAACCTTGAATAGGGCATGAGATTTTTAGGTTTGTCCAGAGTGATGCCCCGATAAATCCCAGAGTGATTTGAACAGTGAATGGAAAAATATTTGTAAAGTCCCCTTGGAAGAATGGCAAAAAAGGGGAAAAATTCAACTCCCCCATTTGGAGAATTCCTGATATTCTCGCAAGCAGTGAGGATAACCAAATCAATAGGCCGAGCCCTCAATGTTGGGTTCTGTTCATATGAAAGTTTCCCTGCAAAGGATATAAACTAAGCCTACTTAAAATTAAGCCTAAGAGTCAACCCCAGAGAACCTCTTTTGTTGCTCAGATGTGGCCTATCTGTCTCTCAGCTGACATGACAAGCAAACTCACTGCCCTACCCCCTCTATGTGGGACATGACTTCCAGGGGTGTAAACCTCCTTGGCAAAGTGCAACAGAAATCCTAGAATGAGCTGGGACTCAGCATCAAGGGATTGAGAAAACCTTCTCAACTGAAAGGGGGAAGAGAGAAATGGGACAAAATGAACTGTCAGTGGCTGAGAGATTTCAAACAATTCCAGAGGCTGTCCTGGAGGTTATTCTTACACATTCTATAGATATCCCCTTTTTAATTTAAGGTATATTAGAGAGACTAGAGGAAAGTGCCTGAAACTGTAGAGCCGTGTTCAAGTAGCCATGTTTCTTGAAGATGATTGTATAATGATATAACTTTCGCAATGTGACTGTGTGATTGTGAAAACCTTGTGTCTGATGCTCCTTTTATCTATGATAATGATAGATGAGTAAAAAATATGGATTAAGAAGAAATAAATAATAGAGGGAACAAATGTTAAAATAAATTGAGTAGATTGAAATACTAGTGAACAATAAAAGGGAGTGGTAAAGAGTACAGAAAAAAATAGGGGAAACAAAGATTAAAATCTACTGAGTAGATGGAAATACTAGTGCTCAATGAGAGGGAGGGGTAAGGGGTGTGTGTGAGTTTTTTCTTTTTTCTTTTTATTTCTTTTTCTGGAGTGATGCAAATGTTCTAAAAAATGATCATGGCGTTGAATATTGTGAGCCATTGATTGTACACCATACATGGGATAGTTTTGTTTGTTATGAATGTTCATGTTTGTGTGTTGTTTTGGTTTGATAATACAAGATAAATTAAACTAAAAAAATTCTTAAAAATTTTAACTTGTGCTTAAACTTTAAAACAAATTCTTAAACTTGTGACAATTATACATAACATAAAAGATGAATTGTAGCATCTGAAGGCCATGACAATGAGAAAAGAGCACAAACCTCAAGGCATAAACCATGAAATGCTTCTTTCGGTCACTCTTAGACCATTTCAATGATAAGTGACATCTGGGGTGGATGTAATATTATTGTACATTATCATAAATAATTGTGACCACACATCAGGCACAGTATGTTTGGAAAGCTGTGGGTTCTTTTATATTTATTGGTACATGCATTTTCTTGGTTTCTGTAGAAGGGAGGGAAGGGCAGATATTTCTGGAGATGCATGGGAAACTGAGGCACAGCTATGCTAAATCCTTATCTGGCACTCAAACTTCTAGCATAGCTGCCCTTTAAAATGAAGTGATGGCATGAAAACCATACTGGTTACAAAAACAGGGGGCATCTAATTTTTTATTTGTCAGGTACTTTTGGCTAGAAAACACAATTCCAAGTCAACAAAAAGCCTGATTATTTGGGATCCAGCCATTAAGCCAAGTGCTTCAGACCCCTTAGAGGAACCAATAGTGAAGATCTTGTAGAAGACTATGTGAAAAACTGATTGTACCCATAGGAAACTCTCTTTCATGATTTGGAGAGAAAATACGTTGTTTAAAAAAACTAGTTATTTATTTGTAATTAGCTTTGGCTCAATGTAACTGCCTAAAGTATAATAAATAAATAGTGTGGGAGAGTAAAAAGGGACTAATTCAGCATTTCCCAAGCCAAGTTCCTCAGTTTAAAGTGTTCCATGAGATGTTAATTGGTGTTCAGTGAACAGAGAAGAATAGAGATGTGCAGTTAGACAAGTGAAAAGTAAGAGGGGCATCCCTTGGGTAAGTTTTGAGCAAAGTATCACCCTCTTAGAGATTATAATGTACATCAGTATGTTAAAGATTTTGAGAAGTCCTGTAGATATTTAATTCAACATTTAATGTGTTCATTTAATCAACAGACATTGTATATTAATTATGTGTCAGTCACTGTTGTAGGCACTGGATAGAGTGACAAAAAACTTAAACCCAGCTTTTCCTCCACTTATCTGAACATGGAATCCTGATTTTACAGAACATTGGCATATCTTCTTCCAAAGAGTGACACTGGAGAAATGGTGGTCAGATTAGACTGATCCTGTGTCCGCATCCTAGCTGGCAGTACTTGTGGCTTCCCCTCCCAGAGGAGAAGGGCCATCTTTGGGGAGCTGAATTGTGTTGGAACTGATTGTTAATGTGGACGGGGATTTGCCCATTGGCTGTAAAACAGGAATCTGAGGGGATGGGACAGCAAATATAACTAAGGATGAAACAAAAACAAAACAAAACAAGAATCCCAGGGCAACTGAGTCATGGACCCAGAGGTTCTTTGGAGACCCCAACTATGGGGCAATAGAATGGTATCTTGGGAAACCAGACTAGAGTGAAAGAGCTTGAATCCAAGGGCGAGAAAAACCTATAGGAATTCTCTAGATCTTAGCCTATTTGTCAGCATTTTTATAGGGCACCCGTGACTTTGGCCATGGGTAGCAAGGGGAATTTTATGGGCAGAAGTGATGGCTAAGATAATATGTCTACTCATATGAAGTCCTCAGTTTTACTAATGACCTCCTGTTCTGTCAGACAGTGGTCCATAGTTGTATGGTGGCCATTTTGAAAAATGACAACTACAGAGATAAAGGCATAGAATAAGTTATACAGGGTCTTGAAACACAAACTTCAAAAGATTCTCTAAATAGCTTTTGGAGCACAGAATAGTAGTTGGGGGAAGACAGTGTGCAAAAATGGGTTAGAGGACTGAGCAGCTGGTTTACGTGCATCTTCTCATTTTTCCCCTGTGAATTTGAAAAGGCCTTGCTCACCATCTTTCACATAACTTTTTACATATTTGATGAGTGTTGTCAAGTGCTCTCCTCCCTACACCCCTTCCAGTTTCCCCTGGCTTTTCTGCCTCAACCAATTTCTCCAGGTCTAAAAACGAACTCAATTTCTGTAGCCTTCCCACATAACGGTCTATTTCCCAGCCTGTTTATCATTTTTGTGGATCGCCACAAGAGTCCCTTGGTTTACTAACTTATTTTAAGAGGCCAATCTCACTCAAGGCCAAATTATCCCTAGTCTGGCCTACATCAATATATATTCCCTTCCCAGAACCCAAAGCCTGGGTTAACCTCCATCCTGGGCACTTGAGCTGGGGTGTCCAGAAACAGGAAGACATGCTTTCAGGGGATGATTTTTACCATGCCCATTCCTTGCTTGAGAAGTGCTCTTCAATCCTGTTTGTAAAATTCAAGACAGTTAATTTTTACATTCGTTAAGTTTTCATCAGTCTGTTAAAAATGGCCTTTCAAGGGTAAAGATAAATGGGACCTTTTGAGTTCTGGGTACTCATTTCTCCCTAAGGCCCTTCTGAGGCTGGACCATGAGTGCAGCTGTGGTCATGAGTCATTGTTTGGGCTTTCTGTCTTATCTGAAAGTTTGCCTCATGAAACCTTCGTTCCTTAGCAGCAAGAGGAAATTCCCATGGTGATGAATATACAACTATGTGATGATATTGTGAGTTATTGATTATGTACCAAGAATGGAATGATCATATAGCAAGAATGTTCATGTTTGTATGTTGTTATGTTTAAAAAACATAAAGAAATTATTAGAAAAAGAGTTCACATTCTGTATGAACAGGAAAAATGGAGTAAGAATATATTGCAGTGACAACTAACCATATGGTCATGGACTAGACAAGACAAACAGAGCATGGACAATGTTGTCCAACTCACCTGGTGAACAGAGTGCAAAAAAATACCTAAAAATAAAAGAATTTCTACAATTTGGAAAAAAAAAGAGGAAATTCCGCTTACCCAGGGCTCAACTCAAAGAGCTAAATTCACATTTGTGGGAGTTTTAGTTTCCCTCTTTGTGAAGTGACCATCTTTCTTCCAGCCAACTCTATATCGGCTCCTCTTCTTTATTTTGGCTTCCAGAATGAGTGCCAAGTCCCACTCTTACTGAGGGCGATGTCTGGACTTCCTGCAGCACCATCCCCACATGGGATGAGCTCATAGGTCTTTCCTTCTCTCACTTCTCTCCCCCATTACTGCCAATCCTTGTGGGGCTTTTTAAAACATTATCTTTGAGTAATGAGACCCTATCAGGATAGTTTGTTTGTGAAAATTTTGCTGTTTCTGGTGAAAAGGCTCAGTGTTTTATGGTTGCTGTTCACACCTTCCCTGAGACCTAGAGAAAATGAAAGTTTTATGTTTACTCTTTTATGTGAAACACCCATACTCACCTCAAACTTCTTCCTCAAAGGCCTGGCTTTGGTTCCGTTTGGCGTTTCATTGAGCCAGATAATGCCTGACCTTGTGGTACCCACTGGGTTATAAGATGGAGCACTTCAACTTTCCCAATAGCTGTGACTGACTGAGAATTGCTGAATCCCCTTACAGATAAGTCAGTCAGATCCTATAACTTATCAATCACAGTCCAGGCCAATCAAAATTTCCAACTTACCTTCAAGTCAGAGCTCTGACCCTCTGCCCATTGCAAGCTATGGTGCTCAGGGAAGGGCTTTCTGAGAAGGTGCACATAAGGCAAAGAGCCAGGTCACTTACATACTTGACGCATGGCCCGTGGTTTGTGGGGGGTCAGTTAGACACTCTTTGGTTTATATAAAACCCAAAATGGCTCTCAATGTCCTCAGGACAAATATGCAGTCCAACTTCTCTCATGGTTTACAAGCCCTTTGTCCTCTTGCCCATCCTTGTGTCTCCTGCCTCCTTTCTCTGCATTCCATTGCCATCCCACCCCTTACACTCTTCATGATGTTCATTCCTTGAAAGTCAAGGGTTTCCTGTTACATCAAGGCCTCCACATAGTCTCCCCTCTATACCTCAAATATTTTTTTTAACCCACTTCTCCTTCCTCTTCTACTCGTTAAAGCCCTCTCTTCCTTCAGTTCTAAGAATAAATATCTCTTCCTCCAGGAAGCCTTCTCTGACCATCCAGACCAGACAAGGTTCCCTAGTACTGTACTTGTACTTGTCAGTCTTAATCATGACCATCTGTGCCACTCCCCACCCCTACTGGACCATAAATACCTTGAGGCCAGGAGCCATATTTGCCTTAATCACTATGTAATCTCAGGCATTCAGCACAAGGTCTGGTGTATGGTAGAAATTCAGTCAATATGGGATGAAAGGTACCTCAAAAGCAGCCACGAGTCCCTGAAAGCAGCAATAGAACCAGGTTCCTTATATGGAGGGGCATGTATAAAGGGGACTGAGGCTCAAAGAGCTGGGGCTTGAAAACATCAGTCACAGAGGAGACCAGAGTCTGTTCTCTAACAGTAGGAAGTAGCTGCAAAAATGTACTGAAGGAAGGAAGAGGGTGTCTCTGCAGCCAAGATTCAGAGCTGGCATACTTGAGGCTTCTGTCTGAATTCCCCAGGCCTGTCTTCCCAGGGCCACCTGGAATGCTTCACCCGGGAGTTCCCAGAGGGATCTTTTGATGCTGCATTTTATGAGCCCCCTGCACCCGGCCAGCCAAATTGTCTCATCCCATCTGTTAAAGTTTCTTGGCTCAAATGTCAGTCATAATTGGAGACCAGTGACTTGTTCCCTCAAAGTCACATAAAGGGCAAAGGACAGCCCAGGACCTGATGATGGAGAAGAGTGGAGGGCACTCAGGGGGAAGGAAGGGGCTATTTGCTTGGTTGCCGTTGTGTCTCCAGGGGCTTTTGTGTGTGACATGGGAGATGCTTGGAAACCGCTCTCTCAGGATGACTAAGGGCTGGAGAAAACAGCCTTGCTTGTTTGTTCCCTTGGCTTTCACGGACCCCTTCTCAGTTCCCTGGCCCAAGATTGGGCCTTATCTGGCTGTGGGATGGTGGAGGTGGGGCTTCCTGACCGGGGGGCGCTTAGGAGTATGTGTGCCAAAGCTGGACAGTCTGGGTAGAGTCCCAGTTCTGCCATTATGACTGGCTTCATGATCCTAGGCAAGTCACTTACAAGTTCTTTGCCTCCATGTCATCACAGAATGGTGTGTGGGACCTAGGCAATACTGAAGTAGTTTCTTCATCTGTGAATGAGAAGACAGGACTTGGTGACCTCTGAAAACCCTTTCAATATAAAGTTTATAACCTGCCTTGGTTCAACTTCTGACTCCACCACTAATGAGTTGGGAGTTCCTCAAGGTCAGGAGCTGCACCTAAGGAAATTCTTTACCTACTAAGTGCCCAAGATGGTGCCTGGCACCTACTATGGTAGGGACTCAGGACATTTTGAATGGATGAATGCCCATGGATGTTGCTTGATGAAGATTCTGTGAAGAGGCATAAAAGACAAGATTATGAAGCAATGAGTGCCAAAGTCTTCAGGAAGAAGAGGTCTCCTCTGTCTTAGAAGAGAAATTTGTGGTCATGGGGAACATTGAAGAAATGAAGAAAAAGGGGAACAGCTTAGATATGGGTGTGACCAAGAGTAGAGGAATCTGTGGGAAAGGCCCACCTTATACCATGTCCTGAACCCCTCTGAGGGAGACCAGCTCCCAGCTCATCTGGAACCCAATTGTCCAGAAAA
Source organism: Myrmecophaga tridactyla (assembly GCA_004026745.1). Classification (NCBI taxonomy): domain Eukaryota; kingdom Metazoa; phylum Chordata; class Mammalia; order Pilosa; family Myrmecophagidae; genus Myrmecophaga; species Myrmecophaga tridactyla. The sequence goes on along the minus strand of PVIY010008352.1, from coordinate 67,630 downwards.
ATGAAAAACCCAGTGGATTTGGAACCAAGAAACCTGAGTTTGACTCTGGCCCTCCTTTGCTGTTTTGTGTGCCATGCTAGACAATCGATTTTAATAAGCAAGATGATGTATTTTAAACTATTCCTCACAAGATTGAGAAAATGAATGAATAGGAACATCACTAAATTCATTATTCTCTCCTTCTTTCTCTTGGTGGCAAATTATATGACCTTTACATGTCATTTTTTAGTTTTCAATGTGCTTTTAACATGCTTTTTCCTCATGTCCATTTTGAAGATTCGGTTTAGAGTTGATACTCAAGATTGCTTAATTAGTTGAACCCTGATCTTCCAGGTACAAATCTTGCCATCTTTCTTTCCCCCTTCACCTCCCAGTATGCTGTGCAAATCCCTGGACTACTGCGAGATCATCCAGACGGTTGAATAAGGAAGAAATCTGGTGAACATACAGCCAGGTTGGTTGTGATTATGGGTCAAACAATCAAGCTGAAGGACCCACACAGCTGGTTGGCCCAGCTATTAACTGCTCAGAGAGATTAGTTTGCTCATGGGTGAGCTGTCCAGGAAAGCATATGGATCATTCGGGAGCTGAGACATGGTAGATGCCAGGCTCAGGTAGGGAAATTCTTCTAAAGAAGGGAAAACACTGGAGGAAAATAAGCGTGATTTCTTCTCATGTGGCTCATTCAGCAATGTCTGATGCACATGTCTGAAGAGCTTCCTTTCAGTTTGGGGAGAAGATGTGAGAACATGGATTGAGGAGTCTAAGCCCAGTGTGAATGGTTAAAGAAAGTCTTTTATGCCTCTTCACAGGATCTTCACCAAGCAACACTCATGAACGCATTCATCCGCTCAAAATTTCTCAGGTGCCTCCTCTGTGCCAGGCACTTTGGTGGTGGCATACAGAGTTGACCCAGGTGCAGCCCCGGAGTGGGGACTTCCCAGTTGGTCAGCAGAGGAAGCAAGATTTGAGCCCAGGCAGGCTGACTCCCTGTTCTACGTTCTAAATTAATGTTGTGCTCCCTTGGTTAGAAGCACACTCACCTCAGCCTGGGGGAATCAAGGAGGGCTTTCAAGAAGAGGTATCACTTTTGAATCAAGTTTTCTAGTGTGTATAGGAGCTCACCGAGTGGATGAGCAGGAAGAGTGTTCTAGGGAGAGAAAGCAATACGTCCAGAGGTCGAAAGGTGTGAGGAGAGAAAGGCATATTCAAAAAATTGCAAAATAAATAGAATAACAATGATAACAATAACAATAATGGAAGGAGGGTAGAATGCATTTAGGAAGTGGAGGGAGACAAGACTGGATAAAAATAAAGGTCCCAAACCATCTAGATCTACAAAACTCCATGCAAAATAATTGTGTTTTGTCTCAATAGCTCTGAGAAGTGATGAAGTGTTTTAAGCAGGGCAAGGACATGGTCAGCCTTGTGGCCCATGATTCCTTGAGGATGGTATTTTCTAAGAACAATCATTTACCCATTGAACTAACCGTTTTTTTCCTCATTAAACCCTCTCCTTCTCCAGCTTTCCCCATCACAGTAAATGGTACCCACGTATATATACCTGAAGTCTCAGGTCAAAAGCCCAGGGGTCATCCTCAACTCCTCCCTTTCCTGTACCACCCACAGCCAACATATCATCATGTGCTTTCTCTTCTGCCTCTTTAGACATATGCTGAGCCCATTGACTACTCTCCAGCTGCCCTGCCAGCACCCTGGTCCAAATCACCATCACATCAAGCCCATTCTTCCGGAGCTCGTTCAATAGCTCCCACTGCTCTTGGAATACAATCCAAACACCCTATGACGGCCATCAGAGTCCTGATCACTTCTCCAGCTCTCTCAGGCTCGGTCCTCTTGCCCCCTGCTCAGAAGGTTCTGGAGAACTGGCCTGGCAAGCTCTTTCTGACTCAATTTTTTTGACTCACCGCTACCTTTCCTAGAATATCCTTCCCTGAAAAGTTCCTACAATCTTTTCTTTCTCCACTTTTTAGCTAAAATATCATTTTTTCAAGGAGGCCATCTTCATAGCTCCCCAAGTTATTCATTATCACAGCAGCCTGTGCATTTCCTTCACAGCTAATTTTGTAATACAATCATCAACAATCTTAATTTGGCTTATGTTGCTTACTTATTTGATGCCTGTCCTACCCTGGGAGCATGTGAGCTAGGGGCATGTGCAGGGCTCCTGAGCCTAGCATAGGGCTTGGAGCATGGAGGCACCTAAATGTTTTTGGAGAGAATGACTGAACAATAAATGAGTGTCATTTAATCATCCAGGGAAAGTTTTTTTTAAGACTTTTTCTTATCTCAGGAATTCCTGCATTCCTAAGATTAATTTTTACCATTCACACTGGGCTTAGACTCCCTTATGTCTCTCCCATAATAAGAGAAAAGATGTTGAGTGAAAAAAACTGTTTACTCCCTTTAGTCCTGTCTTTCTCCTTTGCCTAACTTCACTTACTGGTTATGAAGATGAGTTTCCGACACTGTTTTTCTCCCCAGATGCTTGTTCAGAGTGCTGACTGGTTGAGGCTCATGGCGACAGCTTTTCATCAAGCCCAAGAGGTGTTGCTTGCTCTTACTGATCAGAAGGCAACACTGTGTCACAGCAGGGAGCAGAAATTAATTCAGACCGGAGCTTGAGAGAACTTTCCGTCTCGGGCCCTTTGTTGTATAAATGAAGAAACAGAAGCCTCAAGAGGTCAAGGGACACAGAGCCCAGTCCTGCTTCTCCTGCCACTCCTCCTCCTCTGCCAGTTCCCATATGGAGCCTGGATCTGAGTTGACCAGGAACACTGTCCTCTGGTGATCCACTCCTTACTGAGATGTGTTCTGATAGAGACCCAAAGGGCTGGGCTGTCAGCAGCCTGCTTGTCCTCCTTCAGCATGTTAGAGATGTGCCCAACTCTCTGAGTACCCTCTGCAATGCTAATTTGGTTATGTTTTACAGGAATTTAGGAAGGCTCTACAGGAAGCTTTTATTTTTATCTCAACCCTAGTCATGCTTTAAGGGTTAATGAGGTCCCTAATGTTACTCCATATTGTGTGAAGAAGGACTTTCCATCATTTATTTTTAATTTACCTCTTGACAGATCCAAGGCAGGGGACACCACAAGTAACCTGAGAATCTCCTGTGGCCCCAGTGTCTCCCAGACCTGCACCTGGGCTTTGTTCAACCCCCCAACATGATTTGAATTAGTTGCTAAGTTTAAAATTTGTAGTTTTATATAATAATCTCTTCTTGGAATAATAACTTCTCTTGGGAAAGAGAAAGATCTGGCAATTCTAGGCCCACAATCTTCATGGTAACAGCCTGTTGGAACTGAGTAGAAGTTGCTCCACATAGGTCAGGGGACGCGCCCCATTCAGTGCAGTCACTACCACCGCCTAGGGCCTGACATGCAGCTAGCTGGCTTCACTCATTTACCTTGCTTGCCGAGATCCTGAAAGTTTTGACTTTATAACCCCTGAAATATCCTTGCAAAAGCATTCTGGAACCTGGCATCGTTGATCACATTCAGGATCTTGTAACCTTGGGATAGCCTTGGTCTTATTTCTCAGCCTTGGTCTTGCCATCGTGAAGCCCCCTTTGGGGACCAGGGCTCGCTGTCTCTGCTGAGAACATGTTCATCAAACACTTCCACCAGAAGCGTTCTGCAGTCTGCAGTGCAGTTAGTCTAGAGAGATGTGGAGCAAGGATGCAGGGGAACTCAAGGTATAACTATTTTAGATTAAGAAGGAGGCAGGTAAACACTTAGAGAGTCCCCCTTGAACATCCATTTGACAAATATGTTAAACTTCTACTATATTCCAGACACAGAGGGCTAAAATCAGAGGCTATTCTCAATCGTTATCTGCCATGTCATCTTCTGACGTCCCACTGTTCTGAAGTAGCTCTCTCAAAGGTCATTGCCAATCTCTTCATTGTCAAATCCATGGCCCTCAATCTTACTTGGATTCTCTGCAGCCCAGTAAAGGTGGTCATGACTGTTTAATTCTCATCCCTTGGCATCAGTGGAACATTCTCCTCCAGCATCTTGGGCTGCTCCAGAGTTTCCTTTGTTAATTGTATCGCCTATGTCTACGTCTTGAAAGTTGATGGGCACCTGAGTGGGGGGAATGGGAATGGAGTGAGGTGGATGGTCTCTCCTTGATCTTATCTCTTCTGGTTCTGAGGCTCTTTCTGGGTGAGTTCATCTACTTCCCATGGTTTCAAACTCCTTCCTGAGCTCCAGACCCAAACTGGCAGACTAATCAGTTCATAATAAGTACTTAACAGATTCATAAATTAAGATATATTTTCTAACCTCAAAGCATTTTTAGTCTGATAGGGAAGCAAGACCTGGGCACAAACATCATGATTAATGTTACATAATGTTAGATTTATTACTAAGTGTCTTAAAGTGTTTATGGCTATTGTGATTAGGAAGTTTTGTTCATTACATTTTTCAATTGAATTGTTCTGGTGGGCAGTGTAGGACAGCTGTTGATTTTGATTTGCTAATCCTGTATTGTCAACTTTTCTATGCAGACAGTTGTTATGATACTTATGATAGTAAAAACTTTTGTGTTTACTTCCTGATTCAAAGAACTTTGATTCTTCCTCCTTATCCTTCAGTCCTCTCTTCCTCTCTTTGTGCACCTCCTTCTTTGCAGTCTTCTTTTTTCATTTTCATCTTGTTTTTTCATGTTTTAATGATCTGAGCAATTTTGAACAAAGCCTTTTCTTTCTTTTTTGAATATAGAGTGAACAGCTCCCCATGATCCTAATTTTAATGGGAATACTTTTAGGCCTTCGCCTATTAGTGGAGTTGCTAATGGTTCTTAATAGGGTTTATTATGATAAGTTCCCTTCAGTTCCTCGTTTTCTGAGATTGTTTTATTGATGAAAGAAAATTCAAATGCTTTTTAGATATCTATGAAAAGATCATTTTTTAAATTTAATCTGTTCACGTGTTGACTTACATTAATGGGTGTTTTTAATGCTGAATTCCTGCATTCCTGAGATAAATCTTCTTGGGAGTGGTAATATTTTTTCTTCGATATTGGTGTCCATGTGTACAAAGTGAGATTGACCCATAAATTATTTAAATATAGTTTTTAATTTAGTTTTAATGGAAATATCATTGTATAAGTCATCTCTTGAGCACCACTTAAAAATCTTTGCCTCACTTCTTAATCCAGACACTGCTGGATGACCAGTTCAGTGATGGCTTTCTCTTGGCTTAAGACAGTTACAACTTAGTAGAGCCCTGCCCCTCCTGTCCTCCCTAGGACTTCTCAGCCCCCATGCGTGACAGGCCTGCAAAACCTGGTCTATACTCACACCTGTGCAACTGGCCATGCTGGTGAGTGGGAGTTAACACCCAGGGAGCCAACCTTATCCAAAGAGGGACCCTGACCAATGCTTTCAGGGAAGGTCTATGCATCCCCCTCAAACATGGTTCTAAGATGCAATTTATAAGTCCTCTCAGAAGGTCTCATGGTGCATCCTTATATTAGTTGTTCTAGTTTGCTAGCTGCGGGAATGCAACACACCAGAGATGGATTGGCTTTTAATGAAAGGGGATTTATTTTGTTAGTTCTTCAGAGGAAAGGCAGCTAACTTTCCACTGAGGTTCTTTCTTATGTGGGAAGGCACAGGATGGTCTCTGCTGGCCTTCTCTCCTGGCCCCTGGGTTCCAACAACTTTCCCTGGGGTGATTTCTTTCTGTACCTCCAAAGACCTGGGCTGAGCTGCGAGTGCTGAGATGCAGTATGCTGAGCTGCTTAGGCTGTGCTATGTTGAGCTCTCTCATTTAAGCACCAGCCAATTAAGTCAAACGTCATTCATTGCAGCAGGCACGCCTCCTAGCCGACTGCAGATGTTATCAGCAACAGATGAGGTTCACGTACCATTGGCTCATGTCCACAGCAACAGAGCTAGGTGCCTTCACCTGGCCAAGTTGACAACTGAATCTAACTACCACATTAGTTTTTCTCCCTTCCCTGTTTTAACCCTCTGTCCCTCACTCCTGCTTCCTGGGATCACATTCCCAGATAATCTACCTATACATAGCTTGTATTGCAGACTCTATTTCCAGGAAAATCCAGGTTAAGACCGTTTCATTAGAATCACAAAATAAGTTGGTAGCTTTCTTTCTTTTAAATATTCTCTCTTCTCTGTGATAGTTGTATTGGATAAGAATAATATGTTGAATGGTTGTTGAACCCTGTCTATAAAATCACTTGGTACTGCTGATGAGAGGAGGTGGGGGAGTTTTGTCCCCTGTAACTTATTGAAGCTTTAAAAAAATTGTTGGTTTATTCAAGTTTTCCACTTATTTTTTAATCTATTTCTATTAATTTATACTTTTGAAATTTAGGATGTTGTTCTCTTATAGTTTTAAAATTTTCTACTGCTTCTGTAGTTGTATGTCCTTTCACATCCCTTGTTCTGTGCATATTTTGTGGCTTCTCTCATTTCTTTTGATTGGTATAGCCAGGGGTTTGTAGTCTATTTTGAAGAACTGACTTTAGATTTTATTGATCATCAATTTTTTTCATCATCTATTCCTGCTTTTGTCTTTATCTCCTTTTTTCTGCTTTCTTTGAGTTTAAGTCAAATGCCTCCTGATATGACAGTTAGCTTATTTTCTTTAAAATGTTGTAATTTATGACATATTCCAAACACTCAGAAAAGCAAAAATAATATAACACCCATGTAGTCATCACTCAGATTTAACAAATCATATTATTTTTAATCCTTCTTATCTATTTATAAATGCATTTAAGGGTATAAATTTCCCTATAGGTATAATATTAATTATATCTTACAAATATTAATTTGTAAAACTTTGGTTATCTTTTAGTTCTAAACATTTTGAAATAAATGTCCACAATGATTTCCTCTTGAACACATGCTTTATTAGAATGAGGTCTTTAAAATTCCAAATGTATATTCTACTATTTTCTCACTATTGATTCCTAATCTTATTACTCTGTGGACAATGAATACTAAATCGTTTTTTAGACTAGTTGATGCATATTTTAATGATTTGGAAAGATGCCTCATGACATTTTATTGAAAGAAAACATCATTAGAAAATAATATATACATGATCACACTGGGGATGGGTGGAGGACACCTGTACATACTTGCACAAAGAAAAGACCAAGGGGCTACATCAAAATACTTTATCCCTCAAATGAAATGAAATTAAAGAAAATTTTTTTCATTGTTCTTGAATTTTCAAAAAATTCTTCAATGAACATGTAGTCATGTAAAAATAAAAACTAAATCAATTTAATGATTTTTGAAAATATACATTCCTTGTAAAATTAGTGAATATTCATTAAAACATTTAAAACTATATAGAACCTTATACTATAGAAAGCTCTTGCCCAACTTCTAAACATACAGAACATACATTTATTTATTTATTTAAAAGGGCATTACACAAGGAAAAATCTGAGAGGATGGTACGGTAGCCCATGACAAACTCTGGTTTCTGTCCTTTACTTGTTGAAGAGTGCTTTGAAAACACACTTTCAAAATGAGGGAGGAGCATAAAAAAAAAGCTTTTTTCTTTCTTTGCTTTCTCTATATATGATATTATACAATAAAAAAGTCAAAAAAAACAAAACAAAAGGCATTAGACACATATATATTTTTGCAACTTGCTTTTTTCCCTTATATTCTGGAGATTTCTCGTTCAATATCACAAATTGTTTGATTTTGTGGGGTAAAAATGTACCCCACAAAATTCCAAATCATGAAAACAAATCAATTCTGGAAAGGGTAAAAAAAAAAAAAAATATATATATATATATATATATATATATATATATATATATATATATATATATATATATATATATGGAGAAAAATCCTGCCAAGTCTCAGGAAACGGTGGCATGCGGTACCCATGAGGGTGAGAGTGAGGTGGACTGCGGCAAATTCAGACGTGTTTTAAGAAACAGACCATCCCCACTTCCTTCTCGGCCCCCACCATGGGTTAATTCTTCAGAGAAATAGATTAGGGAGGTTCTGAACTTGAGGACGCTAGAGCTGAAAATTCCTCCAGGACATAAATGGTTAGTAAAACAAGCAAATGTGTCGTAGAGCAGTACACGTGGGCTAACCTCACATACATTGACAAAACATAGGTACATAAATATGACACAACAGCCTAGAAACAGAATAGAAGGATACAGACAAAATCTGTGACCACGTGTAGCTTCCAAGAGCTCAGTGCTGGGGCTCTTCTTGTCTTTAAATTCTCTCTCTGGGTGATCGCTTCCATTTTGGTGGCTTTAAGTGCTGCTTTGATGCTGAAGACTTCCCAATTTTTGTCTCCGTTGAGCAAGGCACCAACCCCGGCTCAGCCTACAGCAGCCAGGCCACTATATTCCCTTGGCCACGGCTGTAGGCGAAGGGCTGGCATGGGACCCAGCCAGAGCCCCTGGAACCCCAGGGAATTCTGAGGCAAACTCTTGTCCCTGCGGGCTTTGATGCTGGAAGGAAGGAAACTCTTGTAGCATTCTGGCCATAGGCTGTACCAGTTCACACTGCCACCAAAGTGTTACCAACCCCGGGTGTTTTCAATGATTTATCTTTCTCTTTTCCAAGGGATTAGATAAAAAATATAGATGTATGTCTGGCTTACATTTCTTTAATTGCCACTGAGGCTAAGCCTCTTTTCATACGGATATAGCTATTTGTATTTCTTCTATAAATTGTCTATCCGTTAATGCTCCTCCTTCATGTATAAGTCGTTCTGTTAATCTTTTCCTAATTGATACGTAAGATGTTTTAAGGTAATATTAATTATAATATTGTTATACTTGCGATGGTTTGAAGCTGGCTGGACCCCAGAGAAGCACGTTCTTAAAGGTAATCCATTCTTTTAGGCAGAAATCCTGTAAGAAAGCTAGTACTTATTGTAAGTGGGAACTTTTGATTAGGTTACTTCAGTTGAGGCAAGTAGGGTGGGTGGGTCTTCATACTCTTACTGGAGTCCTTTTGAAACAGGATGAATTCCGAGGAGGAGAAAGAAAGTAGGAAGCTGAAAGCAAGGAGACCTGGAGGAGAGGACAGAGGCCAGCAGACGTGGCCACATGCCCAGCCGTGTGACCAGAGTCCAGGATGGCTGGCATACATGCTCCTCGGAAGAAGGCCTCACCTTGATGATGCTTTGATGTGGACATTTTTCTCAGCCTTGAAACTGTAAGCTTGCAAGATAGTAAATCCACATTGTAAAAGTCAGCCCATTTCTGGTATGTTGCTTTTGGCAGCCCAGCAGATTAAAACAATATCTTTGTTTTATGTGTTCTGAATATATTAAACATATGCTTTTAATAACTATTTTATAATTATTTTAATGCTGGTATTGAAGCTGCATGTATCCTAAGCTACATTTTTTATGTTTATTCTGTGTTTATTTATAGGCGCAGTATAAATAACACCTATAAATAAACATAGAATAAAAGAGTGTAGCAGGCTCTTGCTGAGTGCTTATATTTCTAGCACCTTCTCTGAATTCCAGTTTGGTATGGGTCTATAAAATATGAAAAATCTCCTCCTCAGACCATTAAATTATAAAGTATAGACTATCCTACCATTGACATTTTCAATAAATGGAATAATCTTTTTCCTCTATTTCCCACTGAAAACATACATTGCTTTGAACACTTTGAGTTAACATAAAATTTACCACCCCAGTTTGATTAAGAGTGCTGTGAGTTTTTGTCTTAAAAACTTAAGTGCACTTGGAGGAAAGTTTTTGTGGCTTCTTTTTGGTTCCATGGGCCAGCAGTTAGGAAATACAGATTTATATGACCAGTAAATAGTAAGAGTAATTTGAAGATATCTAGCATTTATTGAACATCACCAATGTCAGGCAGTGGTCTAAATGTGCTACAGATATCAAGTTCTTTATTTCGTAAACCACTGCATGAGGCGGGTCCTATTTTTATTTTTATTTTCCAAATGAAGGAACAGGCACAGTGAGGTTAATTAGCTTGCCCAAGCATACTCGGTTACTCAGGAGAAGGACAAGCCTTCAAACTCAGGCAGCCTGTGCTCACAGGCTACACTTTTAACCACTACATAGACCACCTTCTGGGTGCTTTGTTTTGTTTTCTTTTGATTGGTTGTCTTAGCTTTTATCATTTAAGCCCATATTGTGTAGATCAGCATTTATGTTATATAAAATAAAAATGGAATCTCAATGTGCTCAGTGTGTAAAATACTGAGCTCACCAAATGAGGTTGGCCTGTAATTCGTAAGAAATTAAGAATCATTTAAAAATACTCTGTGATGACTCATGCAGCCCTAAACAATAACTAAAGTCGAGTTTTGGGATAATTGTTAGTTTGACCGATACCAAGAATGTGGCACTTGTATTCTCCACTGAGTTTGTCTTTATCAAGCTGGAAGCTGGTTGGCACAGATTACAGAAAGGCAGATGCAGGCTATCTTGGCTGACTATCTATGGGGCTCCCAAATGTCACCTTAGGGAATGTTGACCTCCCAGGGCCCAGGCTGATCTGGTGGGCTGGTCTGGGTCATGCAGGCTGCCAGGGACTTGGATACAAGAGCTGAAGGGACAAGCTAGGAGCAACCAAGCCAAGAGACCTCTGACTCCAGGATGCCTGACTAGGGAAGAGGGATTCTTGGGTTAGGAGACCTGTAAGCTAGACAGAGTGGACACATGATGGCTCAGGGGTGGAGGTGGGATGGTTCTGAGGATTTCCCAACATGTATCTAAGGAGTATGGTGGCCAGCGGTTCATTCTGAGTGGATTCTTCACCATTTTGTAGGGCTCAGTTCTGTGTGTGAAGCAGGGCTGTCAAGCTGCTGCTCTCACTTCCCTGCTCTATCCCAGGTCTCGTAAGGATAGTTCATAGCCAGTAGTGTCTCATGAGACATATACTGGGGATCTCTATAAGTGATGATATTTAAAAGTTTTAATAAAACTAACATCTAGGGCGGCTGCCGTGGCTCAGCAGGCAGAGCTCCGACCTGCCGTGCTGGAGGTCTGGAGTTCGATCCCTGGTGCCTCCTGCCCATATGCAAATTAAAAAAAAAAAAACTAAAACTAACATCTATGAGCTCATAGTATGGGTCAGGCATAATTCTGAGACCATTTATTACCTGACTTTCTGAAGCAGATATGGTTAGCGTTATCCTCCTCTCCATTTCACAAATGGGGCTGGTGAGGGAAAGGGTGGTTATGGAAATTGCCCAAAGTCACACTGCCTGTAAATGGTAGGGACAGAATTCAAGCTGAGAAAGTTTGACTCCAGATCTTGTGCACAAAGCTACCAGCTGTATTACTTTCCTGTTATATTAATAAAGGGATTCTCATCCCTCAAAATAAGAGCACTAACTTGCCACACTGCTTAAACTAAAATATGTCAGCCTCCAAGTGCTAACCTCTTTTGGATCCCACAAATCTTTCTCAGAATTCTAATTGTATGCTATCCGTACGAGGCTGTCACTTGTCCTAAGATCTTCAACTCCTGATTTTCCTGGGCAAGGAAAAGGGAAAAGGGCTAGATCTCAGCTTTTAAGGCACCAGAGGAGGTTGTATTTATTCTGCGAATGCTTGATACTTTTTTTTTCACTGTTACTTCTTTTGTTCTCTGAGATTATTTTTCCCACAAAGTTGCCCTGAAGAATCATATCAAACTGCATATGCTGAGTGATGTTTGGCCCCCTCCTGATCGACAGGCCTGATTCGGTGGCATGGGGCCCTAGCTCTCCCACCAACGGTGCCATCACTTATAGGAGAATGCCCACTGAAGGCCAAGCATTAAAGCTGATAGAACACTGAGAAGCTGAGCAAAGGAAGGCTGCCCATCTTAAAACTCAAGATCCAGTATTCCAATATGACAAAGTGAAGGAGTTGGCAAATCCCGCCTAAAACAATGATAAAACTAGACAAAATTATCAGTAACAGCCATTTAGGGCTTTAGTAATTGACCATTGTCAAATAACAAGTGAAGAGGCCCCAAAACCCAAAACCACTGCAATTTGGGTAAGAACGGCAAGATTCAATGGCATTCTTGCCTGAGGCTGCCTCCATGCCTGGTCCCAGCTCCGTGAATGCCATGGCTCTACCATTGTGGGTTAGAGCAAGAATACCTGTAGTGTCACTGCCAGAAAGGACCCATTGGATTCATAATAGAAGGTGGAAAACTCATGCAAGTTCAAGAGCAATGACCTCAGTGGTGAGTCAATATGAAAGGCTAACATGCTACCAATGTGAGGCTGCAGACTTAGTTGGGGCAAGCATGGGGGTAGCAGACAAGTCTGAAAATTAATAGGGAGATTCTGTAAATTGGATAATCATAGAGAGGCTTGGTAAGTTCCTCACACTCTCCTGCCTGCTCTCTGAGCATAACCAGGGCCCACACTATCCAGACTTCCTTGGCTAACCAGGATATTGTTCACACTTGCAGAGAAAATGCAAACTGGTCTAGCAGAAAGTAAAAGCTGGGGCAAAGCTACCTGAATGTTCTCCACAACCCAGATGGATCCTTTGGCAAAGGACGGAACTCTTGCTGGAATAGGGTATTTACCCAACCCTATTGCATACATATTTGCGTACAATCTCTAACTGAAGCTGGGTGACCACTAAGTTATTGAGAATACAGGGGTGATCCTAAGAAGCCAGGCTTAAAAATAAAAGCAAGAATTAAAAAAAAAATGTATTTGCAAAGCCTCCTTGGGGGAATGGTAAGAAAGGGGGAAAATTCAATGTCCCCAAGTCGAGAGTTCTTGACACTCTCACAAGCAGTGGGGACCACCAAAGCAATAGGTTGAGCCCCCAATCTTGGGGTTTGTTCATGTGAAACTTAACCCCACAAAGGATAGGTCAAGCCTACTTAAAATTAGGCCTGAGAGTCACCCCCAGAGAACCTCTTTTATTGCTCAGATGTGGCCTCTCTCTCTCAGCCAATACAACAAGCAAAGTCACTGCCCTCCCCATCTCTACGTGGGACATGACTCCCAGGGATGTGCACCTTCCTGGCAATGTGGGACAGAAATCCTAGAATGAGCTGGGACTCAGCACCAAGGGATCAAGAAACCTTCTCGACTGAGAGGGGGAAGAGAGAAATGAGACAAAATAAAATGGCTGAGAGATTCCAAACAAAGTTGAGAGGTTATCCTGGAGGTTATTCATATGCATTAAATAGATATCACCTTTTTAGTTAAGGTTTAATGGAGAGGCTGAGGGAACTGCCTGAAAATGTAGAGCTGTGTTCCAGTAGCCATGTCTCTTGAAGATGATTGTATAATGATTCAGCTTTTGTAATGTGACTGTGTGATTGTGAAAACCTTGTGTCTGATGCTTCTTTTATCTACTTTATGGACAGATGAGTAAAATATGAGGATTAAAAATAAATAAATAATAGGGGGAACAAATGTTAAAATATATTAAGTAGATTGAAATGCTAGTTATCAATGAAAGGACGGGGTAAGGAGTATGGTATGTATGAATTTTTTTCTGTTTTCTTGTTATTTCTCTTTCTGAATTGATGCAAATGTTCTAAGAAATGATCATGATGATGAATATACAACTATGTGATGAAAAGTAAATAAATAAATTAATTTTAAAAAACAGGAATTAAAAGCAAACAAAGATAGCAACTACAAACTATGCAGGGGACAGACTCTGTAGATTTAGTCAGGAGAGTTACTAAACAAATAACCAATCAAAAAGAACAACAATAATCATCAAGTAGAAAAATCAGAATCTAAAGTTGTTAGAATCTATTATCAAAATGTTTAGTTTTCCTTTGAGTATCTGTGTGACACCTGACACCCAGAGCTAGAGTTTTGCAACTATGAAAGTCAGCAACGATTAAAAAAGTTGAAAAAGAGATCAGACTTCAATTAGAGATATGAATGAAGCTGATCTGATTAGGACTAAGGTAAATCAGACTAAAGGGTAAAGGATAATATAATTGTATTTTAAACTTCAACCCCTGTATAAGACCAAAGGAAAAGATGCATTTTGTGCAAATATGTATATTTTTGGTAGTACACTATCTAATTTACTTGTGTGCTCAGCCTATTCAAACACCAAAATTATATGGAACTTTTAATAGGGAACGAGATCTTGTTGGTTTGTATAGGTTGGTGTGATACTCTGATACATCCCAGAATAATCTGGTCAGAAGATAAAAAAGGACTGGCAAAGACCCCTTGAGGGACTGGGAGAAAAGGTGGAAATACTGAATTACCCCACCAGTGGAAGACCTGATATTCTCACAAGCATTAGGAACTGCCAATTTGATGGGCTAGGCCCTCAATCTTGGGGCTTGCCCTTATGAAGCTTATTCCTGCAAAGGAGAAGCTAGGCCTATTTATGATTGTGCCTAAGAGTCACCCCAACAGAGCCTCTTTTGTTGCTCAGATGTGGCCTCTCTCTCTAAGCCAAATCTGCAGGTGAACTCACTGCCTTTGTCCTGACATGGGACATGACTCCCAGGGGTGTAAATCTTCCTGGCAATGTGGGATATGACTCCTGGGGATGAGCCTAGTCCTGGCATCATGGGATTGAGAAAACCTTCTTGACCAAAACTGGGGAAAGATAAATGGAACAAAATAAAGTTTCAGTGGCTGAGAGATTTCAAATAGAGTTGAGAGGTAATTCTGGCAGTTATTCTTATGCAGTACATAGATATTCCTTTTTCAGTTTTTGGCGTATTAGAGTAGTTAGAGGGAAAAACCTGAAACTGTTGAACTGTAACCCAGTTGCCTTGATTCTTGAAGATGATTGTATAACTATAAAGCTTTTATGGTGTGACCATGTGATTGTGAAAATCTTGTGGCTGACACTCCCTTTATCCAGTGTATGGACAGATGAGTAAGAAAGTAAAGACAAAATATAAATAAACAATAGGGAGGATTGGGGGGATGGGATGTTTTGGGTGTTCTTTTTTACTTTTATTTTTATTTTTACCTTTTTTTGAGTAATGAAAATGTTGAAAAATAGACTGTAATAAATGCACAGCTATGTGATGATACAATGAACCATTATATACTTTGGATGATTCTATGGTATGTGAATATATAATATATATCTCAATAAAATTGTGTTCAAATATTTAGTTTTCAAAAATACTAGAAGGCCATATGGCCGTGGCCTCCTTAGCCTCTGCCACCACAGATGTATGATTTCTTCTTTCCACTTTTCTGTTGGGGGCGGTCCTGTGGGTTGGGTGGCTGCAACGTGCAGGAATTCAACTTTGAAGACTTCTCCACCTCAGAGGAGGATGAGGACTGCATGTCTTTGGGCAAAGAGCATAGTAAAGATGATGTAATGAATTAGTAAAGGAAGATGAAGTGGATGGTGAAGAGCAGACACAGAAAACCAAAGGGGGAAAAAGAAAGTCTCAGAGCATTCCAACCATGAAAAGAAACCAAGGTGGCGTCTCATTAGAAAACGAGGAAGAGGAGGATTCCAAGGCAGAATCTGGAGGAAGTAGCAGTGAGGAGGAAGACACAGCTGCAGATCAGGAAAAAGGTATCAGGACAGAGGATGCAAGAAAAAAGGAGGTTGAACTCGGCCAGCTACCTCAATGATGTGGGACCAAAATCAAAAGTGCCTCCAGCTGCACAAGTTAAGAGAGGAGAAGAAACTGAAGAGATGAGTTCAAGTAAATTGTTGGTCAGAGCAGAAGAGCTAGAGAAACTAAAAGACATAGGAAAGGTTAAAATCACCAAGGTGTTTAATTTTGCTGGCGAAGAAGTCAGGGTGACTAAGGAAGTGGATGCTGCATTCAAAGAAGCCAAATCCTTCAGGCAAAAGAAGAAGGAGAAACCTCAGGCTAATGTCCCTTCAGCACTGCCCTCACTCCCTGCAAGGTCAAGAATTTTGTGCAACCATCACCACAATCTTTTTTATCATCCTCCAAAGAAACCCTGGATCAGTAAGTTCTGCCCCAATCAAGAGGCAGTGTGAGATGTTTAAGGGTTATGTTCCCTCAACAGAAGCTCTGAATAGCCAGCAAAAACTGGCAGAAATATCATTCTAGAAACTCCAGAGAATAATTAAATGACTACAGGAACAGGGCGAGTGCCAACTCAAGAAAAGGGCCACTTAAAAGCAGTAGAATCTCGAACCACTTAGGCTGGTCCTTTTCTCCATCCCCTTATCAACTTGACTCAGACCTGGGCTAGCCTCTCAGTGCCAATTCTGGGTCCTGGGTCCAGAGGGAGCAGAGTAACCCTCATACTCAGACTGGAGCATGTTTGCCTGGCCCAGCATGTCTAATGGTGGCCTGAGACTCACTGTCCTAAATTTTACTCACATATAGAAAACAGCTAATGAGGTCTCCTACAGAATCTGTGGGAAATCATTCAAGTTGTGCTGCCTGGGGCAAGTGATTGCTAGCTTAACAGTGCAGTGCTGGAGATGTTAGGAAATTGTTTCTTAGGGAAGAGGAGACATCTGGAGCCCTATAAACTATAAATTCCTAGGGCCACACATGCAAACCCATGAGAAGATGCTTGAGCAGAAAGGAGGTCTTTATGCTTTGGCCTAGAGCTGTTCTCTAAACTCATTGTATGGGTAAGCTCTGAAGGACAGCCCTGGCACAGGTCAATCTACAAAGACTGGAAAAGGTGTTTTGTTTGTGTTGCTAGTTCCAGGCATTTCAGGAAAACTCTGTCACAACTCTAGCTGGATACAGGCTTAAGGAACAGATGCCTCAGAGTGTAAATTCCAGCGATAACACATACCAAATATCAAAATGCCCAGGTTTCAACAAAAGGTTACAAAACACTTAAAAAAAAAAAAAAAAACACCAAAAAACCCAGGAGGGGATAGCCCAGGCAAAAAAGAAAATTGTAGCATAAGAAATTATCAATGAGGACATTTTAAGAAGTCTTAAGAAAGTCTTCTTAAAAAATTGTTCTAGGGCGGTGAGATTGTGGCTCAGTGGCAGAGTTCTTGCCTGCTGTGCCAGAGACCCAGGTTCGATTCCTGGTGCCCGCTCATGCAAAAAAGAAAAAAATTGTTTTAAATGTGCTCCAAGAGTTAAAGGAAAGCACAGACAAAAAATTAAAGGAAATCAGGGAAATGATAGGTGAACACAAAAAGAATGGCAGTAGAGATAATGGAAATTATGAAAAGAAACTAAACAAGCTTAAGACTGCAGGAACAGAAATGGAAATTTCCCCAGCAGCAGTAGATTAGAGTTGGCAGAATAAAGAATCAGATAATAAGAAGATAACAATATTGAAATTAGTCAGTCTGAGGAGCAGAGAGAAAAAAGGGAAAAAAGTGAACAGAGTCTGAAGAACCTATCTGGCAAAACTGTCTCTCAAAAATGGAGATTTGGATTTTCTCTCTCTCTCTTCTTTTCTTGAAGTAATGAAAATGTTCTAAAATTCATGTGATGATTTGATTACACTGTGAACCACTGATTGAGCACTTTGAATTATTATATGTTATGTGAATATATCTCAATAAATTACATTTAAAAAAAGAACTAGAAGACACCCAAATAAGCAACAATATGACACATACCTAGAGAAAAAAGGAGTTAATAGAAAATATCTCTGAGTGAGCCTAGATATTGGATCTAGCAATGACATCAATGTAGCTATTTAACATTCAAAGAATGAAAAGAAACTGTGCTGGTTTGAAACTGTTGAGTACCTCAGAAAAACCATGCTTTTTAATCCTTACTCAATACTGGTGGGTGGGAACTTTTTGATTAAATTGTTTCCATGGAGATGTGACCCACCCAATTGTGGGTGGGATCTTTTGATTAGGTGGTTTCCATGGAGATTTTTTCTACCCATTCAAAATTGCTTACTGGAGTACTTTAAGAGGGAACCATTTTGGAAAAAGCTTTAGCGCAGACACTGACAGACCTTTGGAAATGCAGAAAGAAAACACCACCAAGGAAGCCATTTGAAAGGAGAGGCCAGGAGAGAAAGCTAGACATTGCCATGTGTCTTCCCAGCTAACAGAGAAGCCCTGAACATCATCGGCCCTTTCTTGAGTCAAGGTATCTTTCTCTGGATGCCTTAGTTTGGATATTTTTATGGTCTTAGAACTGTAAACTTGCAACATAATAAATTCCTTTATAAAAGCCATTCCATTTCTGGTATATTTCATTCTGGCAGATTTAGCAAACTAAGACTGAAACTATATTTAAAGAATTAAAAGAAAATGTGATGACAAAGAACTCAAGAAATAGAGAACCCCCCGAAAAAAGGAACCAAATGGTAATTCTGGAGTTGAAAAGTTCAATAACTATAATGAAAAATTCAGTAGAGGGGACATATAGTAGATTTGAGATGACCAAAGAAAGAATCGGTTAGCTTGAAGATAGGTTAACAAAAATTATGCAATCAGAAGAACACAGAGAAATTGAAAATGAAAGAAAAATGAACAAAGCCTCAGAGACCAGTGGGACAAGGTCATGTACAGCAACATATGGGCAAAGAGAGTCATAGGAAGAAAGGAGAGAGAGAAATAAGGCAGAAATATACTTGAAAAAATAAGTCAAAACCTTCTCAAATTTGATGAAAACCAAGCATCCACAGATATAAGAAGTTCACACAACCCTAAGTGGGATAAACATAAAAAGAACCATACCTAGAAACATATTCAAACTGTTGGAAGCCAAAGATTAAGAGAAAATTTTGAAAGGAAAAGGAAAATGACGTATCACATCCAAGGAAAGAACATTATGATTAACAAGTGATTTGTCATCAGAAAAAAACCAACAGTAACAAAGAAAAGCCATATTCAATGTTAGGGGAGGAAAAAAAAACCCTGTCAACCAAAATTCTACATCCAGCAAAAATGAAGTGAAGGATTTTCCCAGATATATGAGAACTGAGAGAATTCATTATTAGCAAACCTATCTTACAAAGACTACTAAAGGCTGAAAGGAAGTAACACCAGATGGTAACTTGAATTGGGAAGAAATTAAGAACATCAGAAATGGTAAACATGTGGGTAAATGTAATAGACTACATAAATATGCATATTTTCTCCCTTCGTCCACTAAATTCTTTAAAATACATATTGTACAATGCAATAATTATAACTGTTTTGTTGGCTTTTTGATACATATAGATGTAATATACATGACAATAATACCATAAAGGAGAAGGGAAGAAATGGAACTATGTTGGATCAAGTTTTCTATATTTTACTATAATTAAGTTGGCATTAATTTGAAGCAGAACATTATAAATAAAGACACATATTGTAATACCTGGAGCAACCACCAAGAAAATAAAAAATCATCAAAAAGTTAACAAAGGAATTAGTATGATACCCTTAAAATATTTACTTAACAAAAAAAATGCAATAAAGGAGAAACAAAGAAACAAACAAAATTGGATAGACAGAAAATAGCAAAATGGCAAGTGTACTGGGTTGAAAGTTACATACCCTAGAAAAGCCATGTTTTAATACTGGTCCCGTCTTTTCAGAGGAACCATTTCTTTTCATCCTTATTCAGCACTGTAGGTTGGAAACTTGATTAGATTATCTCCACGGAGATGTGACATGCCCAATTGTGGTTGTTAACCTTTGATTAGATGGAGATGTGACTCCATCTAATCAAGGTGGGTCTTGATTAGTTTACTGGAATCCTTTAAAAGAGGAAATATTTTGGAGAAAATCAGAATGACAGAGCTTGGGGAAATGACAGAAAGGACAGAGCCTAGAGAAACAACAGAAGCCTCAGAGCCAACAGGAATTTTACAGCAGAGCTGACAGATGTGGACACATGAAGAACAGAGACACAGATGTTAAGAAATGCTTGGAGCCCAGCAGACATTGCCAGGAGATGTTAAGCAAGCCAGAACCTGGAGAGAGTTAAGGGAAACCAAGAGAGGAAAGCCAGCCCTGGAGAAGTAAAGTGAGGAACCCACACAGGAACAGAGGCTAAAAGCAACAGAGCCTGGGAGCAGGGGGTCAGCAAATGCCAGCCACATGACTATTCAGCTGGCAAAGTGTTCGAGAAAGACTGATCAGCCTTTCTTGAGTGAAGGTAACCTCTTGTTGCTACCTTAATTTGAACACTTTCATTTCCTTGGAACTGTAAACTTGTAACTTACTAAATTCCTCTTTTTAAAGGCTGTTCCAGTTCTGGTAGATTGCATTCCAGTAGCTTGCAACTAAACACAGCAAGTATAAATCCCAACACATCCCCAAATACATCAAATGTGAATGGTCTAAAAACTCTAATCAAGAGACAGAGATTGTCACACCATATACATGACACACTTTGGATTCAAAGACACAAATTGGTTGAAAATAAAATAATAAAAATAGATATATCATACAAACAGTAACTGCAAGTGAGCTAGAGTGGCAATATTAATATCAGTCAAAATGGGCCTTAGAGACCAGAACTATTACAGACAAAGAGGATATTTCACAATGATAAAAGGATTAACATCAGGAAGATATAACAATTCTAAACGTACTTGGAACTAACAAAAGAGTTCTAAAAAACAAGGGGCACCGTTGGAGATTTCAATGTTATACTCATAATAATTCATAGTAAAACTAAATAGAAAATCAACAAAGATATAAAAGACTTGAGCAATACTTTCAATCAACTTGACCTAATGATATTTATAGAATATTCCACTCAAAAACAGCAAAAATCCTGACATTCTTTTCAAGTGAACCTGAACCATTCTCTAGTTTAAACCATAAAACAATTCTCAATACATTTTTTTTTAACTTTTAACTTTTCTTATTGTATAATGTAGCATATATACAAAGCAAAGAAATAGAAAAGCAGTAGTTTTCAAAGCTCTCTTCAACAAATAGTTACAGGATGGGGCCCAGAGTTTGTCATGAACTACTATACAATCCTCTAATATTTTTCTTTCTAGCTGCTCCAGAATATAGGAGGCTAGAGGGCTTACATATATATACATTTTTTAATTTAAAAAATACGGCAACCAAAAAAATGCAAACATTCTTAACTTATGATCATTCCTTTCTACATATATAATCAGTAATTCACAATATCATCACATAGTTGCATATTCATCATGATGATCATTTCTTAGAACATTTGCATCAATTCAGAAAAAGAAATAAAAAGACAACAGAAAAAAAATTCATACATACCATATCCCTTTCCCCACCCTTTCACTGATCACTAGCATTTCAATCTAAATTTATTTTAACATTTGTTCCCCCTATTATTTATTTTTATTCCATATGTTTTACTCATCTGTTGATAAGGTAGGTAAAATGAGCATCAGACACAAGGTTTTCACAATCACGCAGTCACATTGTGAAAGCTATATCATTATACAATCATCTTTAGGAAACATGGCTACTGGAACACAGCTTTACATTTTCAGGCAGTTCCCTCCAGCCTCTCCATTACATCTTGAATAACAAGGTGATATCTACTTAATGCGTAAGAATAACCTCCAGGATAACCTCTCGACTCTGTTTGGAATCTCTCAGCTATTGACACTTTATTTTGTCTCATTTCACTCTTCCCCCTTTTGGTTGAGAAGGTTTTCTCAATTCCTTGATGCTGAGTCTCAGCTCATTCTGGGGGTTTTTTCAATCCCTTGATGCTGAGTCTCAGTGCATTCTAGGATTTCTGTCCCACATAGACAGCAGGAGGGCAGTGAGTTTGCTTGTTGCGTTGGCTGGAGAGAGAGGCCACATCTAGCAACAAAAGAGGTTCTCTTGGGGATGACTCTTAGGCCTAATTTTAAGTAGGCTTGACCTATCCTTTGTGGGGAAAGTTTCATATGAACAAACTCCAAAGATTGGGGGCTCAGCCTATTGCTTTGGTTGTCCACAATGCTTGTGAGAATATCAAGAATTCAAGTTGGGGAAGTTGAATTTTCCCCCTTTCTCACCATTCTCCAAAGCAGACTTTGCAAATACTTTTTTATTCACTGTTCAAATCACTCTGGAATTTATTGAGACATCACTCTGGACAAATCAACAAAATGTCATGCCCTACTCAAGATTCCATGTACTTATGGTGTTCAATTAAGCTGTATACATAAGTTATCTCAATACATTTTAAAATATTGAAGTCATATGAAGTATATTCTTCAATGACAATGGTACCAAAGTCTGTGTAGATAGACTCAGTCATGGCTCTACCTGGTTTTGGTACAGGAAAGTGAGATACTGTTGTAAAAAATAGTTAAAAATGGACAGGTGGCTTTGGAATTGGACGATGAATAAAGGCTGTGAAATTTTGAGCACATGATAGTTAAAAACTAGATTGCCTTGAAGAGATGATTGGTAGAAATATGTACATTAAAGGTGATTCTGAAAGTTTCCCTGGCAATATGGGAGATGACTCCTAGGGATAAATCCGACCGTAGCACCCACCATGGGATCAACAATTCCATCCTGACCAAAAGCTGGGGGTGGGGGGGGAAGAAATGTAACTAATAAAGTGTCAGTGGCAGAGAGAGTTCAAATAGAGTCGAGAGACTACTCTGGAGGTTGCTCTTATGTAAGCTGCAGGTAGACCTTGCTACCTATCATAACCTGCCAAGCCCTATCTGGGACCATTCTAGCCAATCCTAAAGAACACCTAGGGCAATATAAAAAAATAAAAATGGTGATTCTGATGAGGTCTCAAAAGGAAGTGAGGAATTTGTTATTGGAGACTGGAGGAAAGGCAATCTTGATTGTAAAGTGGGAGAACTTGGCTGCTGGGTGGAAAGTAGAATTTGTAAAAGATGAGCTTGGATATTTAGCTGAGGAATTTCCAAACAAAGTGTTCAAGATGTGGCCTGGTTTCTCCTTGCTGCTTGTAGTAAAATGTGGGAGGAAAGAGATAAATTATAAAGGAACTGTAAAAGAAAAAGGAAACAGCACTTGTTAATTTCAGAGGTTCTTGGCTAAATTTAGGAAATTGACCATTGGATAAGTTTGTTTTAGAGAGAAGGTCAAGGATGTGGCTAGACAAACTTTTGCTGAACAGACTAGGTGTACAGCTCATGGATTCAATCAACAGCAGAAGCCAAGAATAGACCTGGAGTTATATATAAAGGATCTGTGGAGAACCCATTTGTATAATGGCAGGCACCTTTCTAAATTACATGGAGACCAACAAGGTTTTTGAGAATGCCATACCACCAGAAATACTGCCAGCTTGGAATGAAGCCTAGAGAGACTGGATGAAATGAAAGAAGGTGGTTAGACTCCCGAAATTTCGACAGGCAGGAAACAGGCTGACATAGATACTTGGCTAAAAACATGTGTGACCCTTCAAGAAAAAGGAAGAATGATTTTAAGGATGGAGGTTTTAAAGCAAAGACAAAGGCCAGAGTGGCAGTTCCAGAAGCAGAGGCTGACACAGCCCAACCAGATTGAGAAATAGGAGCCAATGGAGCCTCTGTGGGCCCAGAGGACTGATTTTGGATTTAAAGATGTTACTATAATGGGTTGAAACTTTTGAGGATGTTGGGATGTGGTGAACATGTCTTGCACACATGAGATGGGTGCATATTTTGCACACCAGAAGGTGGACTGTAGTGGGTTGAATAGTGACTCTAAAAAGATATGTCTACATCCTAACCTCTGAGGTCTGTGAATACGAACTTACTTGTAATTAGGGTCTTTTCAGATGTAATTAAGTTAAGGAGCTCAAGATGAAATGATCCTGGGTTTTGGGTGGGCTTTAAATACACTGACTGGTGTCTTTTTAAGAGAAAGGAGAGAGAAATTTGAGACATAAGGGAAGAATTTTTGAAGGCTGAGGCAGAGATTGGAGTGATACATCTGCAGGCCAAGGAATGCCAAAGATTTCCATCAGCCACTAGAAGATAGGAGAGAGGCATGGAATAGATCCTCCCTCAGGGCCTCCAGAGGGAACCAGCACTTCTGACACTTTGATTTTGGGCTCTGGCCTCCACAATTGTGAAAGAATAAACTGCTGCTATTTTCAGCTGTCAGATGTGTAGTAATTTGTTACACCAGTCATAGAAAGCAAATATAATGAAATTAAAACTAGAAATTGACAATAGAAAGAAATTTTGGAAATGAACAAATATTTTCAAATTAAGCAGCTCACTTCTAAACTACCCATGGATCAAAGAAGAAATCACACATGAAATTAGAAAATATTTTGAACTAA
Source organism: Myrmecophaga tridactyla (assembly GCA_004026745.1). Classification (NCBI taxonomy): domain Eukaryota; kingdom Metazoa; phylum Chordata; class Mammalia; order Pilosa; family Myrmecophagidae; genus Myrmecophaga; species Myrmecophaga tridactyla. Next base: position 43,513 of record PVIY010008352.1, on the reverse strand, counting down.
ATATGAATGAACACAATGTTAAAATTCTGGGATATAGTTAAAAGAGAGATTTAAGAAAAATTTATAGCTTAAAATACCTATGTGGTACTTAGGGTCAGGTGTCAACTTGGCTAGGTGAAGGTGCCTAGATCTATTGCTGTGGACATGAGCCAATGGCGTGTGAACCTCATCTGTTGCTGATTACATCTGCAGTCGGCTAGAAGGCATGCTTGCTGCAATGAATAATGTTTGATTTAATTGGCTGGTGCTTAAATGAGAGAGCTCAATGTAGCACAGCCCAAGCAGCTCAGCATATCTCATCTCAGCACTCGCAGCTCAGCCTAGGCCTTTGGAGATGCAGAAAGGAACCACCCCAGGTAAAGTTGTAGGAACCCAGAGGCCTGGAGAGAAGGCCAGCAGAGATCGTGCTGTGCCTTCCTGAGTAAGAAAGAACCTCAGTTGAAAGTTAGCTGCCTTTCCTCTGAAGAACTATATGTCAGCTAAATAAATCTCCCTTTATTAAAGCCAATTTGTCTCTGGTGTGTTGCATCCTGGCAGCTAGCAAAATAGAACAACCTATATTCAAAAATAAGAAAGATCTTAAAGACCTATGTTTTTACTTTAAGAAACTAGAAAAGAACATACTAAACTTACAGCATGATAAAGGGAGGAAATGATTATTAGAATAGCAAATATCATGATTAATGATAAAAGACTGAATGCTTTTCCCTTAAAATCAGGAACAAGAGAAGGATGTATGCTCTTGCCACTTTTATGCAACATTACAATGGAGTTTCTAGCCAGTGCAAAAATAAGAATAAGAACAAGAAAAGATTGGAAAGAAGGAATAAAATTGTTCCCAGAGTCCCATCCTGTGAGTGGTTGAATTACAATGCAAATTGAATTCCCAACCCTGAAGGACATCTTCAGTTAAAGTGAAGGCATTGGCTGGGAAGGACTGGGGTCATGAAAATTGAAATGGGTACATAAAGGAAGATCTCAATTAAGCTAGGGACATCAAACCCCTAAATTCTGCTGAGATTTTGCCAGTAGAAGTGGGCCTTCACCCTAGTCTGAGGAGGTTAAACCTGCTTTGCCTGATGAACTTCTAATGGCCACTCCTGAGGTAGTTGCTTTGGAAAACACTACTGATTGTCCGCAGGACATACCCCTGACACCCCCCTTTGCTGCTAGACTTATAACTAGACTCAAGTACCAGCAGACCCCAAAGAGTGAGGTACAAAGTGTGACTCATGAGGAGGTACACTACACAATAAAATAACTGCATTCTTTTAAAGATTTATGCATCCAGAAATCTGGGGAATGAGTGTGAGAATGGATATTAAGAATGTGGATTATGGTGGAAAGAACATGAAGTTGAATCAGGCTGCTTATTGATATGGGTTCAAAAGCCTACATTGTGAACTCAAGGTTTCAGTTTAAGAGGTTAGAAAGGGCTCTAACAGCTTGGTTGGTTGGCTGAAACATGGACCAAAAAGGTTCCAATGAGGCAGAAATGCCAGAACTCTTTGGTGTACTGTAGAAGAAGGTATCCAATGGCCTAAACAGACTGGAATTTTAGAGTGCGTTTATCATGTAAGACCTGTTCACCTTACCTGTTCACATACCCTGTAGGATCCAGAAGGCATGTTTCACAATTGTGAAAAATAGCTTTGTGTGGGAAGCCCCAGCATCCTTGAAGAGCTCTGTGTTTGCTTTGCTTTCTAGGTCAGTAATTACAGCAGGAACTGCTGCCACTATGCCACGATCCCTAAATGCAATGGGTGTATTTGGATTCTGGAGTAGCAGGGACCAAGTATTGGCACTTAATAGCCTAAGACAAGGTGGGGAATGGTTACTACAATGGATAACAGAGTCAAAGCAATAATCAGAAGTCTGATTCACTGAGAACTTTGGTTAGCTGGTCCTGGCATTCTTAGAAAAGAAACAGATGGGCAGTCTACCAAATTATTATTTGAAAGTGTTCTAGGTCAAGTGAGCAGTAGTCTAACTTGAATCACTCAAACAGAGGCATGGTTCCTCAATCAATTCCCACACTTGAGTCCGTTTACAGACCTAGAATCCCTCGAGTGAATAAGGTTCATTCTCCTTGAGGAAAGATCCCACCACATTACCTAAAATCAATAGTATTAATCTTTCTCCCAGCCTTCCTCAAAGGGACTTTTATCTTTGTACCAGGGTAACTGTGTATTTGGGGAAAAAGGAAATAATTTGATTTTTCTCAGAGATTCTGGACCCTGGCTCTGAACTGACACTAATTCCAGGGCACCCAAAATGTCATTGTAGCTGATCAGTCAGAGTAGGGTCTTGTAGAGGTCAGATGATCAATGGAGTTTTAGCTCAGGTCCATCTCACAGTGGGTCCAGTGGGTCTTTGAACCCATCTTGTGGTTATCACTCCAGTTAGGAATGCATACTTCCAAAAGACACACTTGGCAAGTGGTAGGATCCTCACATTGGTTCCCTGAACTAAGGAATGAGGGTTATGATGGTAGTGAGGTCAAGTGGAAGCCACTACAAATGCTTCTAAATAAAAGATAGTAAAGAAAAAACAATACTTCATTCTTGGGAGGATTGCAGAAATAGTGCCACCAGCCAGGGTTTGAAAGATTCCATATCATCACTTAATTTGCCTATGTGGCCTGTGCAGAAAAAAAAGATTAGTGTTGGAGAATGAGTTGATTATTGTAAACTTAAACAGGAGGTGTCTTAAATTGCAGCTGCTGTTCCAGTTGTGGTTTCATTGCTTGAGCAAATTAATACATCCTCTGGTACCTGATATGCAGTTATTGATCTGGTGAATGAATTTTTCTCAATATCAGTTATTGAGAAGAGTCTTGCTTCCAGCTGGAAAGCCAACAAATAACCTCCATTATACTATTTAAGGAGTATATCAACTCTCCAGCCCCATGTTGTAATCTAATCTTCAGGAACTCGATCACCTTTGCCTCCCACAAGACATCACCCTGGTCCATTACATTGATGATGTTACTTGAGCTAGAGAACAAGAAGTAGCAACTACTCTAGACATATTGGCAAGACCTTTGTGTATCAGAGGGGGGAAATAAATATTAAAAATTTCAGGATCCTTCCACCTCAGTGAAATTTCTAGGGGTCCAGTGCTATAGAGCATGTTGAGATACCCTTCTAAAGTGAAGGACAAGTTGTTGTATCTGGCACATCCTAAAACAAAAAGGACATACAATGCCCAATTGATTTTGGAAGCAACATATCCCTCATTTCAGTGTGCTACTTTGGCCCATTTACTGAGTGACCCGAAAATCTGATAGTTTTGAGTGGGGACCAGAAAAAGAGAAGGGTCTGCTACAGGTCCAGGCTACTGTGCCAGCTGCTCTACCACTTAAGCCATATAATCTAGTAGATCCAAAGGTGCTTGAAGTGTCAGTGGCGGGGAGGCACTCTGGAGGCCTTTGGTAGTGCACACTCAAGATATTAGAGCAAAGCCTTGCCATCTTTTGTGGATAATTACTTTCTTTCTGAGAAACAGCTTTTGGCTTACAAATGGCCTTAACAGACACTGAATGCTTCACCTTCGACCACCAATTTACCACTAGACCTGAGCGCATGTTTTGAATTGGGTGTTGTCTGACTTACCAAGCCATAAATTTGGGTGTGCATAGCAACACCCCATCATCAAATGTAAAAAGTGGAATATATGAAATTGGTTTGAGCAGACCCTGAAAGCACAAGCAATTGCATGAGGAATTGGCTTAAATGCTTATGGCCCCATTTCTGCTTACATTATCTATTCCTTCCCAGCATGTACCTATTGCTTCATTGAGGAGTTCCCTATGATCAATTGGCTGAGGGAAAGAAAATTAGAGCCCAGCTTACAGATGGGTCTGCATGAAAGTGGACAGCTACAGCACTCTGTTTCCTTTCTTGGGCATCCCTGATGGACAATGGTGAAGGAAAATCCTCTAAGTGGGCTGAACTACGAGCAGGGTACCTGGTTGCTCAGTTTGTTTGAAAGGAGAAATGGACAGAGGTATGAGTGTACACTGATGCATAGGCTGTTGCTAATTGTTTAACTAGATGGTCTGAGACTTTAAAAGAACATGATTGGGAAATTGGTGACAAGATAGTCTGGGAATGAAGTATATGTGTCCCGAGTGAATGTTCACCAAAGGATAAACCTGACAGAGGATGATTTTAATAACTAAGCACATTAGATGACCTGTCTATTCATAGCTTTCAGCCTCTTTTCTCAACCACTCTTGTTATTTCCCAATAGTCTCATGAACAGAGGGCCGTGGTGATAGGGAGGTTATGGGTGGGCTCAGTGTCGTGGACATTCACTCACCAAAGCCAATTTGGCTATTAAGTCACTCCTTTTGAGTGCCCAACCTGCCAGTAGCAGAAACCAACACTGATTCTCTGATATGTCCCCATTCCCTGGGGTGACCAGCCAGCTACCTGGTGAAGGGCCGATTATATTGAGTTGCTTCCATCACGGAATGGGCAGTACTTTCTTCTTCCCAGAGGAGTCATTTACTCTGAAAACAGATTTGCCTTCCAGGCACACAATGTTTCCGCTGAAACAACCATCTGAGGATGTACAGTCTGCCTTATCCATCATGGTATTCCACACAGCATTGCTTCTGACCAAGGAACTTACTTTACAGCAAATAAACTATGGGAATGGGCTCGTATTTGTGGAATTCACTGATCTTATCACGTTTGCCATTATCCTGAAGAGCTGGATTAATAGAATGGTGGAATAACTTTTTGGAGACTAAGTTACAATGCCAGTTGGATGGCAATACATTGTGAGCCTGGGGCAATGTTCTCCAGGAGTCTTTATTGCTCTAAATTAACATTCAAGATAGGTGCTAATTCTCCTACAGCTAGAAATCAAGGAGTGGAAATAGCAGGACACCTCACTATTACCTCCAGTGATCCATTAGCAAAAGTTTTGCTTCCTGTCTCCATGGCTTTATGTTTTGCTTATCTAGACTTCTTAGTTCCAAACAGAGGAATACTTCCAACAAGAAATACAACAATAATTACATTAAACTGGAAGTTGGGACTGCTACCTGGTCACTTTGGACTCTCAGTACTGACTGAGATGACTGATTCATAATACCAAGGGGGAATCATGCTGCTACTACACAATGGAGGTAAGGAAGGGTATATCTAAGATACAGGAGATCCCTTAGGGTGCCATGCCCTGTGGTTAAAATAAATGGAAAATTACAGCAATCCAGGAATTAAAGTTTGGGTCACCCCACCAGGAAAAGAACAACAGCAAGCTAAGTGCTTGCTGAGAGCAAAGCAAAATAGCAGCTATAACAACATGACTAGTTGTAGAAATGAGGTCTATAACTGAGTATTTCTTCCTCATTTTGTTATGAACATTTATATATATATATATAGCATTGTATACAATAAGTATATAAATAATATCTTTGCTTTCTTCCCCTTATCACCTAATATAAGATAAATTTAAGTTAACGTATATACAGTATTTAAGTTTTAGGATATAAAGGAGAGTGAACACCACCTAAGGATTTTACATCCTTTTCTGGGAAAAGGGTGTGTGGTTTTGTTTGTACACAGGATAGTTTTGTCATGTTAGGTGGAAGTATGACTTTGTTATTATGTTTATTTGGAGTTTAGATATGGTTTAAGGAGATCTGTATGGATGCCAAGTTTACAAGGGATGGACTGTGATGGTTTCAGTTTTATCCTTCAACTTGGCTAGACTATACTATCCTGTTATTCAATCAAATAATAATCTAGGGGTTACTGTGAAGGTATTTTGTAGATGCTGTTCATATATACAGTTAGTTGACTCTAAGGAAAGGAGAATATTTTCCATAATGTGTGCAGGCCTCATCCAGTCAGTTGAAATGCCTTTAGAGCAAACCTGAGGTTTCCCTGATGAAGAAGAAATCCTACCCCTGCTCTGCATTGTCAAATCCTATCTGAGAGTCTCCAGCCTGTCAGCCTGCCCTATGGATTCTGTACCTGCCCAGCCAGACCCCACAATCACATAAGCCAATCTGTGTGTATGTGTGTGTGTACATATATACATATATACTAATGGTTCTGTATCTCTTGCATAACCTTCACCGATATGGCTATCAATAGGGAATTATTTACACAGAACTCCTCTATCTCTAAAATGGAATACTATGCAGCCATTGAAAGGGAGGGATCTCTGAATATACTGATAATAGAATGATGTGTAAGATATATGATGTAAGAAAAATGCTGGTCTCCACACTTTTTTTTTGGTTATTTTTAAAGGCATTGGCTGTCCAAAGAGACAGGCAATTGTGGACACCATCGTGAAGTCAAATTCACAATGTTTAGTTGAGATCTCTGGTTAATTTTTAACTGGTGTCTGTTGTTTCTATATTTGCAAGTAGCAAAGTAATGGGATGTTGACTGGGACATAGGACTTCCTTATTATATAGAAGGGAGTGTTTTTATGGTATCAGTTAAAGGGCTTTTTCCCCCAGCCTTTCTACTGAGCTATTCTCTTTTCCTAGTTGACCTATCTGACCTTAGAAATCATCTAACTCAGTGCTTTTGAACTTCGGGTCATGGCCTCCTAATGAGTCTGAAATAAATTTTGTGGGTCAGAATCAGCATTATTTCAGTTATTAAAAATTAAAAATGAAATAATATAAGCTAAAATAGAAAATAGAGTACATCTCACATAGAAATATTAAGTATCATTGTGTGTGTGTTTATATGTGTCTGTGTTTGTAGTATGTGTTTATGTGTTTGCACACACATGCATATGCTCTTTTTGGGCATTTTTGCGTGCTATGTGCATATGCACACACTTGTGTGTTCCCGTTTGTGTGTAGTATATGCTAGGTTGTGATTTAAATGCATTTCTTACTGTTGTACCTGGACTAAAAAGTTTTAGAACCATTTTCCTACTTCAAATACATTATTTTATGGATTAGGAAATATAGACTCAGATAAGCAGTGACTTGCCCAAGATGAATAGCAGGACTAGAATTCCTATTCAGGTGTCCAAATGTACAGATTCCTCATTGTTTTATCCTGTTTCATAGATGCCTCTGTTGCCAGAGACACCAAAAGACGTTAAAGAATTGTGAGGCAATTGGCCTATGAGGAGCCATGTAGAGTGTGAACTGGAGGGGAACTGGGAAGATGGGACTCTGGGTAAGAGGTTTTCGTAGCAGCGATGGTGAGGAAAGCATTGGACCTCCGGGGAGGTCCAATGGATATAGAATGGATAGATGGATTTTTTTCTTTATCCAATGAAATAGATGGATAAAGAAACATTCCCTTACTTCATTTCTTATACAAATGCCAAGGCATCATTGTGAGTTATAGGGGCATTGGCCCTGGACCTCCATGGAGAAACATGGCACAGCCTGTTTACATGGGGCCATTTAAAAGCATTCCCTGGACCTCTGGGGAGGAGAAAATGAAATTTATTTAGAAGGTGGCAATGACAGGATCTAGTGATGATGGAATTTGAAATGGTACCAGAGAAAGAGTAAGTCCCATGTTCCGGACTTGGATACTTGGTTTTGTTTTGTTTTGTTGATTTTTAACTTTTTAAAAATATATAATATGACATAAATGCAAAGCAAAGAAATAAAAAAGCAATAGTTTTCAAAGCACTCTTCAACAAGTGGTTACAGGACAGATCCCAGAGTTTGTCATGGGCAACCATATGATCCTCTCAGATTTCTCCTTCTAGCTGCTCCAGAATATAGGGGGCTAGAGGAACTTAAATACTTTTTTATCATCACAATTGACTTTTTTTCCTTCTTTTTTT